>VZRR01012565.1:905073-978802 GCA_013398015.1 Oreocharis arfaki
CCGCCGCGCGCCGCCGCGCCTGCGCACTGCCCGCGGGGCCGGGCCGGCGGTGCCCCGCTCCCCGCGCTGCCGGCCGGGCGGGAGGGCGGCGGTGCCTTGGGCACGTCTGGTGTCACAGCTTGCATTACATCTTGCAGAACAGTCTCCTGAAAGAAAAGCAGGCCTTTAAATGCGTGTCAGGAATTTTTTTCCTTTTTTTTTTTNTCAGGAAAGAAAAGACTAATCAGTCACAGCACCGTACTCCAAGGAGCAACGGCTGGAGAAGAGCTGTTTAACTCCTGCCCTTTTACAATAACACATGGCAAGAGTGATGCGACACACCCCAGCGAGCACATAGGTGATGCGTCTCAAGTACCACAGACACTCTTCCCTCCAAAGGCTCTACTACGGATTTACTGTTTCCAAGGCCTTACAGAACTGTAAGTTCATGTCGGTAATGGCAAACACAATCACAGAATATACTGAATTGGAAGGGACCCACAAGGATCATACATTATGCAAAAGCCTTTCATCAAATAAACTCCTGGGAAGAAAACGCAGTTTGGAAGGTAAATGAAAGCAAGGGAGAGCTGATCTCTGAATTCAAAGCAAGAGGTTTTCCCATTCCCCTCGCCCCGCTTTTTAAACTTCGCTTAAATGTATCTGTGTTAGGTGGATTCCTGTTGTTACCTAAATACTGGTATTTTCGTTTGCCGCTCCACCGTGTATCCCAGGGCTCAAATCAGAGACTGGACATCAACCCGCTGCAGAGATTCTGCTTACAAGCAAACCCGCCCTCGGCAGCAAGCAGGGAAAAGCAAGCACAGGGGGGAAAAAAGCGAGTGAGAGTGGAAAACCTGGAGAAGTAAATTAAAAGCAGAGAAGAGAAAGGAGGAGGGGGGGAAGTGGAAAAAAACCCCCAAATCCAACGAAAAGGAAGGAGGGCAGCAAAGGAGGGTAGAGGCTAGCTCTCAGGTAAAATGCTGCAAGCCCAGCGTGAGGAGAGAGCTCCAGGAGAGGCGTACCTGGAGTGCCGCCCGCCCCGGTCTCGGTGTCCCACCACGGCTCCTCCAGCGTGTCCCCCATGCCGCCACCACCGCCGCGCGCCGCCGCGCCTGCGCACTGCCCGCGGGGCCGGGCCGGCGGTGCCCCGCTCCCCGCGCTGCCGGCCGGGCGGGAGGGCGGCGGTGCCTTGGGCACGTCTGGTGTCACAGCTTGCATTACATCTTGCAGAACAGTCTCCTGAAAGAAAAGCAGGCCTTTAAATGCGTGTCAGGAATTTTTTTCCTTTTTTTTTTTTNTAATTTTTTTCCTTTTTTTTTTTTTTCGGTGGAAAATATTGAAGTGAGAGAGAAAGAGGAAAGGAATTAAAAGTATTACCCCCTCCTTTAGAACATTCATTCAATTGCCTCAACCCGGTTTCATATTGTAAAATACCTACTTTCTTGGTTGAGGTAATTCATGTAATGTTTTCTGAGGAACGGGTACGTGCCTGCAGAGGGTGCGCGTTGCCTTGGGATGAGCGCTCCCAGCCCTTGGGGACCGGAGCCTGCAGGGTAAGCGTGCCTGTCCTGTATCTCTTCCCACAGGAGCCGTCCCGCTCCGAGCCTGCGTGTTACCTACTGGAGCACATCCCGAGTCAAGCTGTGGAAGTGAAACAGACCAGTGTAAGGACTGGAATTTCTCGTAAGGTGGCACTGCTATTCTGTTTATAACCCGCTCCAATGATTTTTCCTGAACTTCCATTGAAGAATACTGTATTTTTTCCCTTTGAGAGTGAAAGTGGGTAAGGAACGTGCATGACAGAGAGCATTAGTGTTGTTCTGCCCAGGGTTGCTAATGGACGTCACCAAGTGATTTTTACCCCTTGGAAACAGAGTTCTGCGTGACACTTGCGAATTTCCCTGACCCGCGGAGTACGTACAACCTGTGGCACATTAAACACTGCGGGGGAAGTCACTTAATGATCAAACCTACATCTAGCAAAGCAGTTCAACTTTATGAAAACCGAAAACATTCAAATCTCCGGCAGACCGGCCCCGCTGCGCGCCCGCTCCCTCAGAGGCTGCTGCCGCCGCGCCGCCCTCCTCCCGTGCCAGGCTTCCGCGCTTTGCGGCCCGCGCCCTCAGTGCTGGCGCGCGGGGGGCGGGGACAGCAGCCGGGAAGGGGACCGGCTTCGGGAGCGGCGGCGTCGGGAAGGGAACACCTCCCGAGCGCGCTTTACGGCCGGGCGAGCGGGCACGTCAACAGCTATGGCGGAAGGGGAAGAGGCGCCGCCGCCGCCGGGCAGCTGGTGAGTTGTGGGGGTGTGGGTGCCCTCCTTCCCGCTCCCCTCCCTCCCCTCCGCCGGGCGGACGAGGGGAGAGAGGCCGGAACGCCCCGGTCGCCGCCGCTCTCCCCCCGGGACCCGCCGCGCTCGAGGCGTGTGCGGGGTCGCGCTGGCAGCCCGCGAGGAGCCCCCAGCAAACGCCGCCGGCACTTGGCGGCTCCGGGTCCCCAGAGAAGAGGGGCCCCGTCAAAACACGGGTGAGACACAAAACGAGGGCCGTGCCCAGCCTGGAGCCAGGTGGTCGCTCCAGTTCGAAATGACAGCTTTAATATGTGATAGAAGCTGCTCCAGGAGTCTACCTGGAGTGGAGTTGCTTTGTTCAGTTCGTTTCCCCTTTCGCTGTGTGCCTGCTCTCAGGAACAGGTGACGACAGTGGGTCCTGCCTCGTTTTCTGAATGATTTTGCTTACCACCCTTTCTTAGTATACTTATTACTTATAATGGATTTTACATTGAACCTCTAGGAGAAGAATAGAGACTATTTCTGGAGCGTGTATAGGATCATTTTGATGGTAACAGTGATGTGATTTCAGTATTTGTTGCATGCGTATTCACTCAAGATTGCTGAGGCTTAAATAAACTTCGTGTTTAAACACTGAAGCTATTCTTACTGCACCCAACATCTCCATTCATTTGCATCTTCACTTTGTTTTTGTCTTTGTGCTTCTGCATTGCATGTGATTTCTTTCTGTGGCTCTGTGCCACACCATTGCTCTTTGTCCTTTCCACGTATATGCTTTTCAAGCAATTATGTTACGGATTTGCTTTTTATTATCATTTCCAATCTGATGTTTTTGCTTTTAGGCTCTATGTGATGTGGCAGATTCAAAGTTTCCTGCAAACTGAGCCTAGCTTTCTTTGTGCTTAGTTATCTCACTGTAAAGAAGCCAGAATACACATGCAGGTGTAGGTGGGACCTCTTCTTTGTTGGTTCTACAAATACAGCTTTTGGTTGAAACAACTTAGTATCATTAACTAGAAAATGAAAGTTAGTTGGTGTCATTTTTTTTTTTTTCCTTTTTGTTACAGCCTCAAAATTTATGAAGCTCTTTCTATAAGTACAGTGTTGCATACATATTATTTCTAAATACAGACCTGACTGTTGGGCCATATAATTACAAAGTGAGGGATGGACTCACTGACAGTGCAGTCTTGACACTTTGGAATATAACCCTGGACACTGAATAAGAACAGTGTTTGAATACCTCTGAAAAAAATACTTCAAATGACTTCCACTACTAATACTGGAAGAATATTGCTGTCTTCTGGATCACAACAAACTTGTCTAGAATTTTTGTTAAGGATGAGGATGAGTGTGTTTCCAGACATATTTCAAGGCACAGCCTACGCTGTTGATATTCTGACTGGCAGCTTCAACACTATAGTGAATTTAATATGCTGGTGGTACTAGAAAAGGCAAACTTGAAGACATTTGTTAAAACAGATTTTTGAAGTCTTTATGGGAGCAATTCAAGAAGTTTATGTTTAACTGTTACATTAGTATGAGACAGTGCATCCTGTTACTAGAGCTGTATGCTGTGAATGACAAAGCTGCATTCCTTATTGCCTGCTTAGAAACTTCACATGGCTTTTTGGTTTTATTTTCCTGTTTTGGTTTTTGTTTAAAAGCCAGTTTCAGTGGAGTATATTCTTTTTCATTTATTGATTTAAACTGTTGTCTTGTGTTCATATTTCAATGCTGTGAACAGATGTTGTTGAAAGAGCTTTTTGGTGTAAATTACTGAGCTATCATATTTTGAAGTATATAGGATTTCAAATTTTAAAAGTCCCGAAACATAAAATGGTGCATATGTATGCCTGGGCTCTATTGGGAGCAAAACTGGCAGTGCTGATTACTTATCCTCTCTTCGCTTCCTTAAGAGGATTAAAAGGCAGATGGAATTTTGTGTTCAGAGATTGTCGCAGTACCTTGAGTGTGTAGAATCTAGACATGCTCACTAACATAAAATTCCCTGTTTGTTTTCCCTGTGTTAACTTGTCATGCAGTGCTGGTATAAGTGATTTGGGTGAGGGGGAAGTGTCACAAACTAATTATGAGTTAAACCCCTCAAGATCTGTACTGACTGCTTGGTGTTTTGCTCAACAAAAACCAGAGAAGCTTGCCACTGCACAATAAAATAAAATTTTAAAAAATTCAGCATCACCACCAATCCAAACTTATGTATAGAGAAAGATGAGATTGTAATTTTTTTTCTTCTGTAAATACAGGAAGTTGTTATCAACACTTTTGATTTACAAATGAGCAAAATCAGACAGACCTTGTTTGCTCCATGTTTCGTTTTAGCTATCTGGCATATACTCAAAAGCTAATTTGAGAAATTGCCAGCACTATTCTGGAAGACATCTGTCCAAAGCTAAGAATGCTATGAAACACGAAGGAGGCAGTCTGCTTTCAAGCTGCAGTAAAATGTGTTTTTTGTTGGTTTTTTGGGGTTTTTTTTGTCTGCTTACTTGTTTATTTTAATCAGAATTTCAGTTAAGGCAATACATCTAGTCAGTAGACCGTATAGACACACATAAGATGGTGTGTTATTAGTTAAAATGTTTGTAATTGGAAGTTATAGATTTTTCTTGCCTCTTTTATCAAGGAAATCAATGATTTGGATCTTATTTTTCTTGGTCAGATTCTGAACAGATTAATGGTTGTGAATTAATTTCTAAAACACTTTGCAGATGTTTGTTTAATACTCAAGCTTCAGGAAACTTGATCTAGTAGTAATTTTTAAGATCTGTACTTGGAAAGTCAGGACCTGACATAACTAAATCTAACTGTAACCACAGATGGAATTGTTCCCATACATTTGGCTTTTCATTGGAATAATTCATCTTATGGGTCCCAAAATGCACTCCAACTGCCTAAGACAACAGGGTGACAAATCTAGTATCTGTATATCTTTCCCATTCTCAGAGTCTGGTTAATTAGCACTTGGAGCCATAGTATTTCTTCTGAAAGCCCACAAACAGAGAGCTCCTTTCCAGTTAAGCATGGAGTTAACGCACTTGAGGAAAAAAAAAGAGGTTAAAAATGTCAGGGAATTGTTTTTCTCCAGAAGTCCATTGGAGAAAAAAGGAAGGTTCAGTGGTGTTCTGGATACAATGGATATTTTGAAGTAAATGTGAGGGATTGATTTTTGTTTGTTTGTTTTCAATAGAGAACAAACACTCATTAATTTCAATTCAATATAGCTCTTGTTGAGGCTTTTTCCTGGTAGTCAGGAAAATCCTGAATTAAAAGTAGGAACCATGGTGAATAGATTCTATAGAAGTATGAGATTGATTGTAGCATTCTTAATACTGTATGTAGTTTATTGATCACTTACTATTATCTTTTCCCTGCTGTTCACATCCCCACAGTTTTAATCCTTTCACTAGTATTTGTAAGTCATTGTTACCACGTACGTCAGTCATATATAAACAGTACTTTTAAAAAGTGGCTTAAGCTGAATTCCCAATGGTTGATCATTTTTTCTTGCCTCCAGCTTTCACATCTTAAGTTAAAAGAAGTCCTGTTTAATATCTGTGAAGGTAGTTACCTATTGATTAAAATATGTCGCCAGACTGACATGAACGTAAGAGATCCTTCTGTAAATATGGGAATGTACTGCAGATACACTAACAGGAACATTTTGTATTATGTCATTTTGAGTAGTTTATCATGTAGGAATTTACCTTTCAGGCTATGGCTTTGGTGTAGGCTGGAATTCTACACATCTAACCAAAATTTTGAGTAGCATCTAGAAACAGGCGGTGAAGCCATGGCAGAGCAGAAAGTACAGGTGTTTAGGTCTGGAGGAGTTTGCCCATAGAGAGAAGTGCTGCTTTCTTTTCAAAACAAGTGTAATAATTATCCAAGTGAACAGGAGACTTCCTAGCTGCTCTTCACTGATGAAAGACAAGGATCCAGATTGCTAGCAGTTTACTGGAATATTTATAGAACAACACTGGCCGAAATAAGGTAAAACACAGCGAGTGGACATGTGTTAAAGTGTTGAAATCACTTTCATGTTTCCTACTTTGCAAGTTAGCCTGAATAGAATGTTTATTAGAAAAGAATTTACTTAGTCTTTGAAAAGTCCTTACTTACAGCCTGTGAGCAATCTTGCAGTTGATGGAAGAAATGAGCACCTAATTGAATCACAGCAGAACAAAGCATTTTCCCCCCCCTGCTATTTCTTTTAACTCCTTGTTGGCAATGCATCACATCTCTTCGTGTGGCAGATGGGCATGTCAGTGTCTTGCTTTGTGAGGTGAAGAAGTAGAACTGGCATTTGCCTCTCATCTTTACAGCATACAAAGTGGGGGTGACAGCACTTGGAAGAAGCTTTTGCAAATGGCAGTGTGTTGTCAAGCAGCAGAAGCACACTTTTTCGGATAACATGTTGAAGTTGGTGTTAACCCATGTACAGCTTTTTGAATGCTGGGTACTAGAATTAGTACTTGTGGATTTGTGAAACATTTTTTGCCAGGTGATTCTGTAATTAGTGTAGATGTAGTTTTAAGTGTTGTGTCACTTTTGTTTCAAGTAAAAATTACTTTTTTATTCTCCAAAGCGTTTCTTTGGATGACAAAGAAATGAAGTTTAAGTATTGCAATTTACGACCTTTCTTCTTGAAATGGAACATGCACACAGCTGTGGCATTCATTTCCACATACCCATTTAACACTTGGATATAGTTGTAGCAACTAGTTGTATTTTGTGTGCTGTAATTCAAGGCCTGGCTGTTGCTCTCCAGTCTGTTTTTCATGCACAGTGTTCACAGAAATGTGCATTATGTCTAAGAGTACCTCATTCTCTCCAGCTGAGGTTTGATGTTGGCTTCTGTTTGAAGCTAGATCATCCTAGAATTCATGCAGTTCTGCTGAGGGCTAGGAGGTCTCTTTGTGTAAATGTCCTGGAAATACCTGATTTTTATTCAAGGCTAACTGATCCACTTGTTTAACTTTTCAGGCATTGACCATTACGTACACAACTGGACAACAGGATAGGTGATGAAAGCACAAGTGTGCTTCCATATTCTGCTTCCCCTCCATTTCTGTCTCGGGAAAGGGATTGGCAACCTATGCAACCTGTAGCCCTAAAAACAATGGACTTTGGGATTTTTTTTCTTTTTTTATAATACTAAAAATGTGAGAAAATGAGGCAAGTCAGTCTCTTTGTAATCTATGCTTTCTTTCATCCAAATTTGCAAAATTATTTGAAAATAGAGTTGTGCCCCAGTGTGTGTTTGAAATACAATTTAAAATGCAATCCGAAAAGTAGTGACAAAGAAAATGGCTGATACAATGCAAGAAAAATGCTTACTCTTCAGACCTGTAAATACTTTGAGAAGTCTTGAGTAAAGGTAGCTAAATATCTCCATACCTTCTTCCAGGTCTGAGATTTTAATCTATTTGTCCAAAAGGATGTTATTTAGAAAATCAGAAATGTGTGTTTTAAGTTTTCAGGACACCAAACTTTTGAACCTTTATATCAAGGAGTTATTTGTGGATATATGGAAATTAAAGTAGACAAGAGTTCAACAGCTGACATTCTTTTTCTGTGACTGTTTGAATTGACTACATAGTAGTCTTGGAGTAATTGAGAGTTATACTGATAACACTTTGACATCTGTTACTCCATGTGTATAAATAGATGTGTTATTCACCAGGAATGCATCTTCCCACGTAAATGTCTGTCTGGAGATACAATCATGTTCTTTGTTTTGCTCTGACTATAAACCCCCTGGATGTGTGTTTAAGTCCCCAGGTATATGAAGCAAAGCCTTTCTTAAGGCAGACATCAGAGCAAATAGAGTTAAGAGAATATAGCAAGGGAGAAGTTTTGCTTACAGGACCTATGTGTCACTGCCATTGCTATTTTTCCAGTGAACCTGTTTTGCCACTGCTCTGCTACATGATATTGAAATCCTGAAATCGTCAGATGTGGTTCTCTCATTACTGACAGCATGAAAACATTGAAACAGTCTGCAGAAGCTATCAGAGAGACTGTAAAGTAATCATTCCTGAATGCATACCTTCCTATCTATAATGCTTGTAAACCTTTGGTGTCTCACTACAGCAGCTGTCATTAATGTTTGTCTTGTCAATTTATGTATTTTGCTATTCTCTGTATTATTAACATTTTTGTATGTTTTAATTCAGTCTTGTGCGTATGTCCACACTTAAAATACTAGAACTGCATAGTTAAATCCATTTGAGTTTGACTAAAAGATCTTTTCCCTTTTCTGGGAAAGGTAAGGTTAAAAGCTGACTGTTCTAAACCTTTGAAATGAGTGTTCTGGTTTTTAGGACATCTAATATTTTATTTAAAATAACTCCACCGTCTAATTTAGGTGTAATGTTTGCTTTGCGTGTGTGAAAACTTGCTGAAATTGAAAGTTGCTGGAAGTTATAAACTGCAACTAAATTTGCATTTTTATGATATATTTTGCAACATTGTCACTTAATGAAAACAAAAAAGCAAACGTCTTTTTTCTTGTATGTAAATTGAATGAAATTCCAAGTTGAACAAACAGCCTTAAAGTAGAGGAATAAATAACATTTTGCAAGTATTTATTTTTAGTAATTTCGAGTTGTTGTATACCTTTGCATATGTGTGGGATTTGCCTGACAGTAGCCTTCAGTCTACATAAACATTGAAAAATAGTGTAATTGATTTTTTAAATTATATTTGATTATTTTAGGATAAAAGATCTTGCAGATGCTCTAGAAGAAGGAGGTTGTGATCTTGAAACTGTGAGAAACATCATTCAAGGAAGGCAATTGCCTGCTGATCTAAGGGCCAAAGTCTGGAAGGTAAATATGATCTTAAATCAAGAAGCAGGAAATACTTGAAGTTGTGTTTGATTTAAGATAAAAGATTTACTTGCCAGGCATCTCTACAGGAGAGATGTAGTACTGAAATTTTAATATGCATCTATGTTGAAGAAATTTAAGAAAAGTTGGGGTTTTTTTAAATACTGAGTTCAGTAACTGAACAACTACAAAAAGACACTAAAATGTTTAGAGGGCTTTCTGTTTTTGTTTTCAGATTGCACTTAATGTTGTAGGAAAGGGGGACAGCCTAGCATCCTGGGATGGCTCTTTAGACCTACCTGAGCAGAGTATAATTCATAAGGATTGCCAAGAGCTAATTGGTAAGTTCTGTTATATTTAGATCATCAGTTTGAAAACTTCTGTGTTCTCCATTGTCTTAGGACTTTATTTCAATTAAATAATCTGAATGATGTTTACATTTTGGAGGAAGCTTTGAGGAGGAAGATGAAAGAGCAGATAAAAATCAGTAAGAAACTGTAAGAAAACAATATCAAATTTTCTGTACACAGACTCTGGGGTGGGTGACATCATGGAAGTTTGAAGCATTTGCTTGTGAGTGATAGTTTGCTTAGTCAGAAAGCATTATGAGTTGAAAAAATTGTAGTTGTTTTCCAAGCTCCATCTTTTAAAGCAGACATTCTTTGCATAGTGTCCTTCAGGTTTTTAACTGTGGAAGGCCTGGTTCTCGATGTGAAAACCTGGTGTAGCACAAAAATGCATATAACATTTGAGAGAAGAAAACATTTTGGACTTCAAAAATTATTTTAGAGAAAGATACTTTTTAATAGCATTTTCAGTGAAAATGAGAGGCTGTGTTTGTGAAAGCAAGGTGCTGCCAGGACACAGGAAACAATACTCTGGTATGTCTGTAAGGAGCTGCCCCAGGAGCTGTTTGGCAGCTCATCACAGAACTGGTCAAATCCCTGACATGATGCAACAGCATTGATATCAGTGATCAGCTAATGGGATCAATGCTGACTTGTGAATTAGGATACTTCTCATGACTTCAATGTGAGAATCTTCTATTTTATTACTTATCACACTTTCTTTATTCTTGCACGATTGAAGGTTGAGGCAGAGAGTGGAGTTGCTGCATGCATACATACCTACCATTTCTGAAATGCAGTTCTATAATTTCTAGCCCTAAAATCTTGTAGGGCGTATTTTCCTTCTCTCCATCCTGTGAAGGATGGGGGTGGAATTTCCACTCTATTAATAATAATAGTAATAATTAATATTATTAATTAAATAAAAATTATTTAATCACAGTGTCTCTTCAGGAAGATGCAAAATGTCCCAATTATATTCATAACATAAAAAATTAAGTACTTCAATGTCTGATAGTTCTCTTTTTGTATTTATTGGCAAATATTTTGTGATATGTAACGATATTAAACTGATGAAGGGAACAAATGTGAAGGAAGGTTATATAAAGACTTCAATTTTGTGTTGGATTAAATGTCTCTGTTTCAATGTTTTAGCGAAGTAAGTAGTCTCCAAATTTAAGGTAAATCTTCAGATGGCATGTGAGTTTTGTGTACTGTTTCATTTTTCTGAGAGGTAGAGAAAAGGCATGCCAAATGTTGACTGGCTTTGATGGGAAGGTATTAAGGACTTTTGTAATAAAAAACATTATTAACAGTAATGAGACTCATGGGCTTATTGTAACTGAGGGAGAAAGATCTTTGCTAGAAATTCAACGCAAGTGTGTTAATATAGTGCGTACATATCTCTTTTCCCCCATCCTGGACATTAAAAAATGTGATTTATAAGTTAATGCTAAAATTTAAGTCTGTAAGCCTAGCTGATCTCTGACTTCTGTTTTGGATAAATTTGCATGTCGGTAAGTTTTTAAGGAATTGAAGGTATGCATTGTTGAAATTCACATGAATTTGTTGTAGAGTTGTAGCCTAAGTTATGGGCTGAGCACATCAAATAGGAATAGAAGAGGAGCATTCTGTGCATTAAAAGACTCTACCTCCTCCTTTCATATAGGTCCTGGAAACCCCAAACTCCTTTCATCCTGTTGTTGCGGTATTTAAATTATATTTAAATGCCTTACTCTGCTGGGTTTATAAAATCACTTGTATTTTGATACCTTTTTGAATGCCCTTCTGTAAGAATTTAATCCAAATTGCCAGGTTTTTATTTGTCTGGTTTTGTTGGTTCTTTTCCCTGATCAGTCCCTATTGGTGCAATTGTGCTATGAAATAATCTCTTCCAATTTCTTTGAAAAGCCTTTAACACAGTTTATATTACTGTGCCTATTTCAGACCAGTTGTCGGTGCCAGAAGAAGAGAAGTCAGTATTAATTTTGGATATTGAGTCTGTTATTACTTTTTATTGTAAATCCCGCAATGTTAAATACAGTTCTTGCCTTGGCTGGATACATCTGCTCAAACCCCTGGTGCACCTTCATTTGCCCCGCAGTGATTTGTACAACTGCTTCTATGCTATCATGAATAAATTCATTCCAAGGTAAAACTCTTTCTTTTCCCTATATACTACTTTTATTGCCATTAGAAGTGTTCTCTGAAAGATGTGCATGTTGGTTTTGGCCAGAGTAGCACTGTTTGTAGCAATGTTGTCAGATTCCTTCATACAATCATAAATTTTTATCCCTTTTGGTTGGAAATCCAGGAGGTGATTGGGTTGGTTTATGATGGAAAGACTTAGCATGTGACTGATCTAGACTCAATATGCCTTTTAAAGAACTTTCATGTCCTTTCATGCAATATCAAAACCATTTGTTTATTAACTAATTCACATAGGTTATGTGAAAGTGGTTTTTTGTTTCCTCTCCTAGCATTTTTGGTATCTAAAATACTTCTATCCTTTCAGAAACAGTGATTTGTAAGCACTAATTAAGCCTGAAAATCCCTTCAGAAGTAGTCGATATCTTCCTTATGTTCTGTTGAATTGGGTCTGAATTTTTTATTTTTAAAGTTGCTAGATATTTTTAATGAAAAATACTAAATTTGAGCTTTTCACGCTGTTATGTTGGTGCTCTCACTAAAATAAGTTTTTATGTATGTTGGAGCACCATGACACTTCAGTAAGAGGGATGGTCTGTAATTAAAGATCTTAGTCTGATTGCCTGGAGAGGAGATTCCAGCCTGGCTGATGGATGTATGCCCAAAATATGAAAAATGCATGTTTGCTGTAGTGGCAGGAAGCGTTTATCAGTCCTGTCACTTGACTCAGCTCGTGTCCCTTTCTGCTCTGAAACACTCTTGGGCTCTGTGAGCTGTTTGGGGACAGTGGTGTTATGGTCACATAACTCATGTGCTTTCAGCTGTAGAAGGCCTGCAGAGTATGTGGTATTTGAGCTTCTCTGTAGGAATCTGGGTGGTGTTTCAATGAGATATAAACTGTTTCCTGGGTTTTTTTCTCTTCAGTGAGGAAATTAAAGACATAGAAAGGCATAGTAGAACAGCAGATCTCTGCTCCGTTAGTACCATGCTTGCCTTGTTTTGAGATTTAAATCTGTTTTAACTACTACTGTATTATATAATACCATCAGGTTTTGCCAGTATTTCGTTTTTTCTGCTGCCGTGTTAATTTCGTGGGAGTTTCAGTGTTTGTGGGTATTTTGTTGGTTTGATTTTGGTTGGTTGTTTTTTTGACTCTTGAGGCAAGTTGACTTCATGATCAGTCCCTGTGAATTGAAAGAGCAATGTACAGGAAATTACATAATCACAGATAGCAAAGAATTGTTACTGTAAGTCTGAAAAGCTGCAATATCACAGGAGAGTTTATTATTTTCATTGCTACTCTTTAGGGATTGTTTTATGAAGGGAAGACCCTTTCATCTATTTAGACTGCTGCTTCAGTACCATGAGCCTGAACTCTGCTCCTTTCTTGATACCAAGAAGATGACTCCAGATTCATATGCACTCAACTGGGTAATAAAGTGAAAGTAGGGAAACATAATGAAAAATAAATTTCTGTTAAAATTTAAGTACATGTTGCCAGTTTATGGAAGAGTAGTACAAACGATTAGAACTGCATATATTAAAATGAATTGCATGTTTTAATATATTGTGGGCTTTTTGTCTTTAGTTGCTTAACATAAGATATGTCAAATTTTGTTAATGTCAAATTTTTGTTGTACTGGGTGAGTACTTTTTGAGCCACTGATGTTAGGAACTTCTTGCAGTAAGGAAGAATGAGAGCAGCTGATGTACTCAAAAAGCAAGAAGCCCTGATGTTAGTTTTGGTTGTGGGCAGCTGTATGTTGTAGATAAGGGTAAACATGAGTCTAACAAGTCTTTTAAAGCTGAAGTATGAATTGTTTTAAAAACTTTCCTGCTAAGATATATATGTATGTCTTTTAGAATTTAGGCACATATATTTTACAATGTTTGAAGCATCAGTCATTTCCTCTTCAAAACTGCCTCAAATTGTGGGTAGTTACAAAGATACTTACCTCAATCATTTTTTATAAAGTTTGTGTAGCAGGGCTACAACAAAATTCTTGTTTCAATGCTACTTAGCATATGCAGTACAGAATCATGATACTGTGCTTGCACAGGCAAAGTCTGTAATTTAATAAGGCAGACTTTGATGTATGAACTCTTCTAGATTCTTCTTTCATACTTATTGGCTATGTAAAATCTTTTCCAACTTTGTGTATTTTCAGTTAAAGAAGACTGAAATTAATTATTAAACTGTGAGGTCTGTATTTGGTTTAGTTTTTTGTGGATTTTTTTTTTGTTTGTTTTGTTTTGTTTTTTAAAGGCTGCTGACAATTTTGGTGTAAAAATGCGTTTAGGAAAAATTTTCATATCCTCCAAATCTGCTTTTTGCCAGTCATGAACCTTCAAAAGAGAAATCAAGTCTTTTTTTGCCACTCCATTTCCATTTTTAATAGAATTTTCCATAGTAAATATGAAGTTCTTTGAAGTTGTTTATTAGAATTTTGGTGCCTAATTAGAAAAAGAATCTTCTCTCTAAAAGGTGGTAGTGAAGTAAGCTGGTGTAGCTGCCAGTCCTCGATGCCATGCTTCCTGGTGTACAGTTTTTGGAAAAAATCTTATGCTTCATTTTATATAATGAGATTACAGTAAAATTCCCTGTTTCATCTGTGAAAAAACTCAAGTCTATATAGGTGTATTACTAATACATAGAAATATATAAGCAACATACAGAGACCTGCCATTGACTTCTTGTTTGTGGATGTTTTGTCTTTGGTTGCATTTGAGTCAGAATTGAATAGATCTTTTTATCTTTTTCTGTAGAACTATACTAGGAAGTGTTGAAATATTCCATGATAGTGTTTAAAACCAGATACCAAGCTTTTGAAAGCTGTAGCTGTGTTGATACAGAATTAGTGTGCATCAGCAAGTTCAGTAAGACCCCAGTGAAGTCAGGTGGTATGCATTTGAGTTAGGAGTGACTGTAAATGTTATCTGGCATGTATGGAAAGAAGTTCCTACCTTTTATCCTCTTTGAACTTTGCATATCAGAGAGGATGTATTTTCAAATGGGAACATGGGAACAGGCAAAGAGTTTCTTAAATGGTAATGAAAATTTTCTGATGCTTGCAAGTGTTTAATTACTCAGTCATAAAGAATTGTAATGCTAAGTAAGTGATGTTGTCAAACTAATGTGCAACCATGTTCCATTAGCCCAATTCTACTGTGGAAAATAAAAATAATTATGTTTGCAGGAGCCTTTCAGAGCCCTAATTGCTATGCTGTTTGAGTAAATATATTCTCTTATGATTGTCTTGTTGGTATAATTGGTATTTAGCAGTGGCTGTGAGCTAAACAGTATTCCAGCTTGATTGTGTTATCTGTGGTTGAATTTACAAGGCTGGCAGCGTACAGCAAACTTTGCCTTCACAATAGGCATATTTATGCACAGATAATCTGTAGTGTTGTGCAGTATTTCCTTAAAAATTGGTGTAGAGGTTAGAACCATCCTTCAATACCCTGTGCAGATGTAGATTTTTATCATAGTTTTGTTATGTTTATTTTCTTTTAGATATCATGTATCTGTTAAAAATATATTCCTGATAAGATTGTTCCTGGTAATTGCTTTTTCTCACATTTTTTTCCAAATTTTTAGCTTGGAAGCCTCTTCTCGTACTACTGTTCAGCTGAAGTCACTCAGGCAATATGGGATGGATATCTCCAACAAGCAGATCCATTCTTTATTTATTTCTTAATGTTGATCATCCTTGTCAATGCAAAGTAAGTGTATAGTTGATTCTTTGGGACGTTCTTTGCTGACAATGTTTTAATCCAGGCTTGTTTCATTTTGGTTTTACTGACTTAATCTATGCCTGTGACTTTACTGTTTTCAGAGACGTTATCTTAGCACAAGAATCAGATAAAGAAGAAATGATAAGTAAGTACTTCTCTTACATAGCTGCTAGTGAAATATTTACTATATATTGCAATCCCCAAATGTTACTATTTTTAATTGCTAAAAAACTGGATTGTTTATTTCCATGTGATTTTTGTCACTAGTGAATCCCTTCACCCACTAATTCTTTTCTTACTGTTTTTTTGCTGCCCTGTCTTGGACCTTCTCTCCTTGTTTCCATTTAGTGCTCCCACACCTAGTTTTGTACTTCAGTTTGAAATACTTGAAACAATTATCATCTTTCTAAGCCCAAAGCAACATCTTTCAAATCCTTCTTTAAATCTACTGCACTTGTTGCATTTTCTGGATTATCTTCATATGCGCTTGATTTGAGCCTAATTCATTGTTTTTATAGAAAATGCATTAAATTTCAGTGAAAAGTTTAAATAACTCTTGCCTTTGTGGGTTTTTTACAT
This sequence comes from Oreocharis arfaki, assembly GCA_013398015.1. Lineage (NCBI taxonomy): Eukaryota > Metazoa > Chordata > Aves > Passeriformes > Paramythiidae > Oreocharis > Oreocharis arfaki. Next base: position 921,006 of record VZRR01012565.1, read on the forward strand.
ACATAATAAGATTTAATTAATAACCTCTAGTAGGTCAAAATGAGAGTGCTTGGAATTTTGTGTCTTTGCCATATACTGCAGAACTACACCCTTGTGTTATCCTGGACATAGAACAGTGCTGCTGATTAAGTACTCATTTAAAAGGATTCTCAAGGTCAGAGCTCTTTAGAAAAAGTAGCTGACTTAGAATTAGAACTGAAAGCTGAAACTATACAGAAGTAAGAATGTGGTAAAAAATAATTTGCATAGAAGGTTCGAGCTTCTAGAAAAACGTGTAAGTTTTTGATGGATAAGGAGTATTTCCTGTATCTGCCCTTGTCATCTGGCAAGTGGATCAATATTCATGTTTAATCAATACGCTAGATTGTTATGCCTTATTAAAAATGAGTTCTTTTATGATTTGGAATGATCTATGTTGCTAGATTTCTGTCTGAAATAGTGTTGTGTTTATGTTGTTTGTCTGTCTCAGAATTCTTAGAAACATCACCAGCCAATCTTGATTTAGAGGATATAGAAGATCTCTTCTCTTTGGCACAGTATTACTGTAGCAAAACTCCAGCTTCTTTCAGGAAGGTAATAACAGTAATTTTGAAATTCTCTTCTTTTTGGTGAGTGTTTAAGCTCCTGCTGACAGTAACTTTGAATATTTCATTGCAGTGTTCTTTTTTTAAAACAATTTTTTCATGTTGATACTCTGGTGATATTTGCTGTTAGGATCTTTGAAAGGTAAGGTTAAGTGAAACATGTTAGAGAGAAGCTTCCCTGCAGTATTCTCGCTTTCTGACTGATAACCTCATTTTCCAAAGAAGGTTCTTGTAAGAACTGATGAAGCTAAACTTCATATTGACACAATTGCCTTGTAGTACACTGCACAGCAGTGCTAGCTGTAATTGCAATAACAAAGAGGAAAAAGTCACTTACGTAGATAAATCTATTATAACCTGCACTGTTTTTGCAACTCTTTCTTACTCATGATATCTGACTTAGTGAATGAATGGAATGAAAGTATTTGATAGCCACTGCCTTCAGCTTGTATGTACTTTCTCTGATGTGTGTAGACAGGAATGGGTGGTGTTTTGTGGGGAAAAAGCAAAACAAACAACTAAACAACAGATACCAGAGGCACTGCATCGTGTTGGCATGGTCGAAGTAGTGGACAAGCGTGTTTGTAATGGAAGTACAGACCTTGCCATGATTTTCAGAAAGAATTTCAGTTGATCAAAAGTTTCATTACTATGTGGACAGGATACACGTGTGTGGAACTTAATATTTGTGACTTAGTGGATATTGTTTTATTTTAAGCTTTCACACATAAAGACAATGGCTTCAGTTAATTTTTTTTTTCTTTGCCTTGTTAGGACAACCACAGTCTTTTTGGCAGCAGCTTGCTGGGCCTCAAAGATGATGATACAGACTTGAGCCAGGCTCTCTGTCTAGCAGTTTCTGTGTCCGAGATTCTGCAAGCAAATCAGCAACAAGGAGTCAGTATACTGGATTAACCTTCCCCCCCAGATGTATAGAAAAGGAAAAGAATCAATCACTAACCATTAGTTTTAAATGCTAGCAGCACAAATGAGTATTTGCTATTTCAGGAAAGATATTTTTGTCTTGAAGTTTTCTCCCTTGTAAATGATTTGCTGTCTTCAATGTGTTTGTGCTGTAGCAAGGAGCATAGGGGAGCTTAAGACAGCTAATTTGAATTTGACGAGTGTGAGCTGAAAGTAGTATCTCACTGTTTGAGTTCCTTTCCAAATGCAGCTACTATAGAGGAAAATTTAAAACTCACTACTCAGTACCTTTGAGAAGAATGCTGTTAAGGAATATCTGTCTTTTGTCAATGAAAGATTTAAATGAAAAAAAGAAAATTGATTAAACCTATTTCAGTGAAGTTAATTGCAGACATAGATGCAGGAACTTCACTAGAAATATTTAAGACCCATATATGGATCGTAATGTAGTTAGATTAGTGTTTCTTACTGACTACTGACTTCTTGTAGCAGTTTCCAGGCCCCAGTTTTGTCATGCATAGTTTGTTTGGGCTTTCTCCTCGTCCAAATAAAGTTAAGCATCTGTTAGGATCCTGTCCAAGTTGGTGGGATATAAAACTATCCCTATATGCTGTGCTGATTAGTAGTGGACTCTTGGATTGTCTCATTCCCACTATGTTTTGTCTCAGTAGAAATTATATAATTGCACTCAGATGATCCTTTCCCATACACAAGCTGATGTATTCATGGAAAGCTGATAATAGAATACTGCTGGTGGTCTGGTAACTGTAGACAAAGTTCAGATTTATCAAATGAAGTAAGATTTTTTTATAGCACTTAGCCCCTTTGAGCAGTATCGGAATTAGTATTAGAATCTAACTGAATTCTGTCAATAATTATACAATTTTAAAATATAAAAATTTCTCTTTCAGGAAGGAGTGAGGTTCTTTGTAGTGGATTGTCGTCCTGCAGAGCAATACAATGCTGGGCATTTATCAACAGCATTTCATTTAGACTCAGATTTGGTTTGTATGCTCTTTCTTTCTTTACTGGTATTTGAATCCTAGGTGAGATAGAAGGGGAGAGAAAGGTTTGCCTTCAAAAATAAAGTATCCTTAGTTTAGGCTCTAGTCTCTGAACTGCAGTGTCTCGCTATTTGATGATAAGATTTTGAAAACTAGCTTCTCTAAAGGAGCTGGTAGAACCGTCATTTTACTGAGAAGTTTAGGCCTTAATGATATTAGAATTTGGCATTCCAGACTTCCTGTTCTTTGGTTAGGAATGGAAACCCATACAGACTAAACATTATACATTGCTTGGAGGAGAAAGCTCTTTTTAGCATCCTGGTTTCCAGTGAAGGGTGTAATTAATTTTAAAGAGGAGCACTTTTTTTTGTCTTTTTTTTTGTCTCAGCCAGTCTTATTACAGTCTGCTTTTGCAGGGCATATATCTTGAGAAGGATTTGGTTGCTTCTTTAAAATTTTTGCAGTACAATATGAAAGAGGAAGTGTGTTAATTTAGGCACTGAGGTGCGCTGTGGATGAATAACTTCAATAAACATTTTGTAGTTTCTATTTCGTAGTGAATTCCTAATTGAACATTCAGTCGTATTTTTCGCTGTCCTTTTTTCCCCCAAAATCACTTCCATTTTAGCAGTGTATTCGTCACTTCTAGATTAGCCCTCAACTATTTGACTTTAGGCAGTCTCTGGAAGCTGAATGCAATGATTTATAAGGATATACACCATAAAAGACTTCTATATCTTAGTTAAGTTCAGTCCTGCATCTAATATCTTTACCCCTCTAATTAAAATGATGCATTATTCAGTATTGTATGCACAAATATAATTACATAGGAGAGAAAAGGAGGCTGAGGGGCGTCCTTAGTGCTTTCTGTAACTATCTGAAGGAGGTTGTAGCAAGACAGGTGTTAGTCTCTTCTCCCAAGAAACGAGCAGTAGGAGAAGAGGAAGTGTCTTTATGTTGCACTAGGGGAGGTTTAGGTTAGATACTAGGAATTATTTCTTGCCCAAAGGTTGTCAAGCATTGGAACAGGCTGCCCAGGGAACGGGTTGAGTCACCATTGCTGGAGGTATTTATTACTTGTAGATGTGGCACTTGGGGACGTGGCTTAGTAGTGGAGAGCTGGCAATGTGAGGTTTGTGGTTGGACTCAATGACAAGGGTCTTTTTCAGCCTGAATGATTCTTTGATATAGTGTGAGTTTTAACCTAGATCTAAAATCATTTGGGAAAAAACTTTCCCTGTGCTGTTCTGCTAGCCTTAACTGAATATCATATTCAATGAACTAGAAATAAGCATTATAAATTATTCAGTAGTACAAAAAGCTGATAGTATATGAAAAAGGAGTCCATGAAAACAAGTCTTAAATTAGATGTGATCAGTTCATATGTATTTAAATTGTATATTGGAATTAACTTTTGCAGCGCGTGTCAGTTGGTGCGGTTAGGGTCCTTTATGAACCATGGTAGATGAACATCACCAGGTTCATCCTTGTTTTTAAAAGTTTAATGCTAGGAAAATATTATAGGGAAAAATCTTTGTGATGAAAAGTCATTAGTGGAATTTCAGTGCATTTTATATTCTTGTATGTGGGAAGTAAAGAAAAATTATTATAAGAGGAGATGATGGGGAGAGAAAGCACTTTGGAATCCATCTCATTTATAGATAGAGGAAGTAGTGAGATTTAGGACCTGTGTAATAGATCAGCAGCCTTTATCTTCTGGAAAACCCCAGTTAAAATTCAGCCTTACTTACTGATTGCTAGTCTGTGTACTTGTGACTTTGTCCTTCATCATTTAATCCACTGTAAAGGCTAGATAAAGAGAATCCCTTCTGCCTCCCCCCCTTGCCCCCCCAATCCAGTTACAGTTCAAAATTTCCTTGTGAGTTTAAATAAGTACCTTCCCTACAAACACAGGCTAAAATTTTAGCTGTATTGAGAGTCCGTGTTTCTCCATCTATCTCATATAAAAATTGTGGTTTTGCATGCATAGTAGGCCTTCATGTATCACAGCCTTAACTTTTTGAGAGTACAAAGAATCACAGATGCCTCCTTGTACTCAAAATTGTAATTCCTTTTCCCAAATCTTGATAAGTAAATAAGAAAAAGCTTAGTAGGGAGACAACAAGAGGAAGACTTTACTGGCACCTAGAAATTCTAGGTAATTTAAAGGGTTTTAAACCTCCAAAGTTTGAATGTGTTGTGCCCCAACCATGTGTAAGTATGGAAACCGGTCCCACTGCTGTGTTACAAAATGAACGCAACATGAAAGTTGCAAAGACTTGCTCCAGTATTATTTGATGCCTTCAAAAATTAAGAAATGTTAGCTGTGTTTCTTTCCTGGGGAGAGCAAGTGGGGTGAGGATGTAAAGGACCATTCACAGTGTTCCTTATGTAACGTGAGGTCTCGGTCAGGTTCCGTGTATGTGTGTGGCTTGCACAATGCTGATGTTGCCTGGTTTGTGCTCAACAAGTTATAACCATTCTCAGTTTGTCTTCTTTCACAACTTGTGTTACAATATATTGGTGTCAAACAGCATTTTTTGTTTGTTCATTCCACAGATGCTTCAAAACCCATCAGAATTTGCACAGTCTGTAAAATCCCTGTTAGAAGCACAAAAACAATCTATTGAGTCTGGCTCCATAGCTGGTGGGGAACATCTCTGCTTCATGGGAAGTGGCAGGGAAGAAGAAGATATGTATATGAACATGGTGTTAGCACATTTCTTACAGGTACAATTAACTTGCCACTGATTTAACAGCTGAAATGAAGTGTGTCTGCATGTGTTACTGATGGTAAATGGCAAAACATTTCCCTCGTTAAAAAAAATCTGAACTGTTTTTTACATTACTCAAGTTTACAGTTTTTAGTAAACAAATGAACCCATTTCATTACTGTACTTGCCAAACTTATTCCACAGGTTTTTGCTCTGATCAGAACTGTCTTTTCTGTTGCAGAAAAATAAGGAGTATGTAAGCATTGCCAAAGGAGGCTTTATGGGTGAGCTTATTAATAATGAACTTCAACTTGAAAAATCTTGGTATCTTAACGCTGTTGGTGTTTTTATGGGACTTTTGCTAGAAGCCATCTAAATGAATAGCAACTAGGTCTCATTTGTCAGAATAATTTTTTTTGTTGTTGTATAAGGAAACACTGTGCACTTGCATATTTGTGGTTAATTCTTAGGGCCTACCGAAATTTCTGAGTGGTGAAAAATTAATGCAGGAATTGGGGAAATTCCCTCTTTCTTCCAACTTATCACTCCTGATGTTTTAGCCCCTGTAGATTGCAGATTCATATGAAGATGTAACTTCATAATTACTATCAATTGCTGTTATGATTTCTTGAATCAGCAGTTCATAATTCTGGAGTTGATGTTGCTGGAAATAATCAGGCTCTACAACAGTGGAGACATCTGTGCTACTGTTTGAGTATAGAGGCATTTCTAATCTATATGTCCAGTGTTGTAAGAGCTGTCTTCAAGATCAAAGCAGTGATTTATTTTTAATTGCTGCTGTATTCTAACTGTTTACTAAAACAATTAGTATATTAGGTGGATAAACAGGCATTAGGGAATTAGATTATCGTAATACTTTGTACTACTGAAAGAAAAGCCAGGGATTATTATTGTGATACCTGAATTTATCTGTTTTATTAAATCATGGGGAAAAATTGTTACTGATTAGTCTCAGGTATATACAGTATTTTTAACAACAGACTGCGTCCAGTGTAATTCTGAATGTTTTTTAATGGCCTTTTAACAGCCCTTCAGCAGCACTTAGCAGATATCAATGTGGAAGGACCAGAAAATGGATATGGCCACTGGATTGCTAGTACCGCAGGCTCAAGAAATAGCATAAACTCTGTTGATGTAAGTGAATTTTTAGCATAAGTGTTATAGTGTGATGGAATCCCTAAGTGTACTGAATTTTTTCTTCACGTTCCTCATTCCGTTCTGTAAAATGTATTATTGAAAGTCATGACTGTTTTCACTTGTGCGTTTAATTTTAAATTATGATGACTGTCTAGTCAGAGGTGGCCTAAAACATTTTTATCTTCTTGAGGGGAAGAGCTTATAGTTAAGAACTTGCTGTAGTCGTTCTCCAGCAGAATACGTGTAATAGACAACTCTTTTCCTGGCTCTTACTCACTCTGAGAGTAAGTTGCTATAAAGTGGCATACAATTTTATGGCAAAGCTCAAAATTGTATCTTTTCTACAGCTGACATATGTGTAGAATTTAGCTTTTAATTTGGATGCAGTATATCATTAATAGGATTCCTTTGTCTAGATTTTCATAGCAGGGTGCTCAGTAATATAGTTTGTCAAGCTTGCTTTATGGAATCGTATTTTCACAGTCACATATCGTTGCTGTTATTTGATAGAACTCCAGAGAAATACTTAATTCTGTAATTATAGTTCTACTGAGTACCAAGAAGTAAATTACTATTGTGTAATCTATTTTGTAATTTTTGTAATTTTTTCTTTTTTTTGTAATTTATTATGTAATTTTGTATTTTGTTTCCTCTCTTAATAAATTCATTGAGATGAAAAACCATATTTTTTATATGATTAATCCTGAGAGGAGTTCCTTTTACAGGGTGATACTCCTAACGGTTCAGGTGACGGAAAAGGAGTGAAGTCCCTAGTGAATAAAATGACGGTTGCTTTGAAGACGAAATCTGTGAATGTGAAAGAGAAAGTTATCAGTTTTATTGAAAATACATCCACTCCAGTGGACAGGTGCGTCATTTATGTCTCAGTGTGCATTAGCTGGGAGCAATGACATCCTCTTTCATGTGGCTGTTTTGTAAGTGTGAACACTGGGCTAATTAGGAAAAAGTTGTCTTCCATATTCAGTTTTTAAATTTTCTACCTCTACCCTCTGCACAATTTTATCATGACCCAGGGAGCCTGCTGTGCTGCCTCAGTATTGCACAGCCACTGTGGGTCCCTGTTGCCTTCAATGTTTATCTAGAATTTGTCATTTAATTTCACTTCTTATGAAGTGTCTATTTTGTGTTCAGTCTAAAAGTGAACAGTGATTTCACTTTTATTTCAGTTCCTCCCCATCCCGACTCTAATGAAATGGATTAATGACAGCAGGATTCTAGATAGGTTTTTTTAGTTGGTTGGTTTTGTTCCATTTTGGTTTTTTTACTGCTGCATCTTGTCAAATTGAGTTTAACTGTTTTAAAGATCTTGATTTTTTTTTTTAAGTCCTGATGTAGAGCTGCTTTTCAAACCCAGAATCCGCCTTTGGTTTTCGTGTCTTCCAAGTACAGCTAGGAATGAGAATGTGCAAATACACTGAAGAACACTTTCAAATTTGGAAATCATCATTCCAAATACTTATTTTAACTAAATACAAGAATAACAGCTTTCATCTGTCAGAGCTTTAAATGAAAAGCCTGTTGTAGTTCTTTAAATTCCAACCTTTGAAGTTGTGTGTTGAATACCAAGACACTGGTATTCAAGAATCTCAGAGACCTAGCATTTATTTGGTAGCAGGATTTAAAACACATGCCAAATGAAGAGTAGTTTTAATAGTCTTGTACTTCAGATCCTTTCTTTTGTGTTGGAAAACAGTTTTTTAAGTTAGTATTATTACTTTTATTTCATAATTAGAAGCAAAAAAATCTTAAATAGCATTTGGTAGTAGCTGTTGCTGTGTGAAGAATTAAACTGAAAAAATGTGAAGATGTAAATTGAAAGAGGGTAGATTTAGATTAGACATTAGGAAGCAATTCTTTACAGTGAGGGTGGTGAGGCACTGGAACAGGATGCCCAGGGAAGCTGTGGATGCCTCATCCCTGGCAATGCTCGAGGCCAGGCTGGACGAGGCTTTAAGGAATGGGGTCTGGTGTGAGGTGTCCCTGTGCTTGGCAGGGGGTGGAACAAGTTGGTTTTTCGGGTCACTTCCACCCCAAGCCATTCTGGGAAATGAAGTAATGCTTGCACATAAGCCATAGGTAGCACGGGAAATGCATCTTTTAGTAGATTTTTTTGTTAATGTTTCTTTACCTCATGTCCAGCTTTCATGAAGCCTTGTTTTTATTTACAAGCATCCTCCTTGAAGAAGATACATTGCCAATATAGAGAATTTCAGCTATTTATCTAGGTTTTTCCTTTATGTTTTTTTTAATTCTTTTGTTCTGTCCTCTGCCCCAATGTACTGTAGAATACCTTTCAATATTTCCTGGCCAGACAGAGCAAGCCTGGAGCGGTAAGCTTGATAATTCAGCAGTCTGACTAAAACCACCTTTCCTGTATTTAGCATGGCATCACGATGTTTGTAAGCATTGGTTACACTGACAAGATTGCTTGCATATTTTGATATTTGTTTGATTTTTTGGAATATAGTAGAACTATTGCTTTTTACAAGCACTGGTCAAGAGACTAAAGGAAGAAAAAGAATGTATTGGCAGTGCTTTCTTCTCTTAGTTTCTGCTTTGTTATTTCTGTTCTCTTCCTTACTATTGCTTTTTATGGATTTTTTTTTAACCTGTCATTTCCTATATACATTTTATTAGTAATCTGTACTAGTAGAAGACACCAGGAGCAATTTACTGAACAAATTATGGCTTTAGGTTTTAGCAACAGAGACTACAGGTATGAAAAGTAAGCTGTTCATAAAACATCATCAGAACTTAGATATGGCAGGGAATCCATATGGAAATGCCGTCTGGAAGTCACAAATTTTTGTGCTTCTTATCACATGGTGATAGAACATGCTGATAGAAACAGACATGCTCATTACTGGGAAAAGAAAAATGATAATAAGTAAATATGCTTTGCAATTCTACTTCATCTCATTCATATAACTGCTGCATTTCATGCAAATGTGGAGGCCCTTCACCTTTGCCTCACATAGACACATGCCTCACATTGTCTTTTAATTATTTCAGAAATAAAACTTATGAATTGAGTTTAGATAAAATTCCTTGTGATAATTGAAGAGCAGCTCATGCTTAATCACTTTGGAACTTTGGTTATACCTCGGGAGTTCTGTAGCTTTTGACCTTCTTACACTGAAATGCATGAAGATTAAAGCTGGATGAATTATTGAAAATTTTAAAAGTGGGTTTTCAAGGATTTTGGACTAATTTTTCTTTCAAGTAGTTTGCACATAATTTGATCTGGGATTCACCCAAAAGCATCACAGAAAGGTGTTGTTTGTGTGAGCAAAATCAGTAGTAATGTCAACCAGGATTCTATAAAGGAAGAACAATGGGAATGGCCCAATAGTATATAGTATGTTTTGTTAATCTAGAAATACTAAAGGTCATGGGGATTGTACCCCACGTTTTGTTGATCTGTTTCTAGAATAGGGTAAAAAAGGGTTAAAATATCAAATTAAGTATATGATGACTCTTTGATAACTCAGAGATGCATGAATCTGTATTTGTAACCAAGAAGTTTTGATATATTGAGATTTTACTTTGGTTATTTTGCTTATTCCTTTCGCTTCTACTGCATATCTTCTTTCATTGGGTAAATGCAATAATAAATTAGCGCTCACTATATATCCTTGGAGTATTTTCTTAAAATTGCAGTTCTTAAAAACCTAGAATGGCATTTTTTCTGTGTCCATTCAGTTAGATCTACTTTGTGTTTATTGCCAGGATGTTTCATTTGGCAGGTTTGCCACCAAAGGACATTGCATTCAATTTGTAATCATGTAATGATGGCCTTCAATGTAAACAGGTTAAAGGGAATCAATTTCTAGTTTAAGATGTTGCCAGGTTTTTATAAAGTAGCTTTTTACTCTCTTATTTACTCTCTTGTCTTTACTAACTTCAATTGATAGACACCAGTGAGATCTGCTCTTAGATCCTCTCTGTATAATTCAATTTGACATTATTTAGATGTGCTGCTTCTTGCTTAATTGGTTATGTATTACTAAAGCATATTTACAAAAGCCTCCATATAGAAGCACTGCCCTCTTGAATTGTCAGTGTCATTGATGCTTATTGTCTTAAACACTAATGAGCATGTTATTGTATGTTTATTTTTGTGCCATTGTAGACTGCATTTCTGTTTGGTTGGTTTTTTTAACTTTTCCTTATTTTGTTTATATTAGTAAATTCTACCCATAGAAAATGTTGTTTTCTTTTCTAACTCTCAATTGTACTTTCAGGTATCCCTAAGTAGTAACATTAATTTGTCTATTACTAAACCTGTTCCCTGTCCAGCTTGGTTCTAAAGTAGCATGTAGCTTGTGAATGTACTTAAAACAGGAACCAAGGCTTAGAGTTGGTAGGAAACATAAATGCCCGGTATGGGGAAGGAGGTATTGAACTGGAAGAAAGGGACAGGCAAGTTTTTTGGGTTTGTTTTGGTTTTTTTAAAACTGCTAAGTGTTGCCAGTTCTAAAGACTAAAATCATGAGCTGTTTGTTTTTTTCAGAAATTGCCTGTTTTGTGGCTTTCTGAAATTTCAGGTTTTTCTCATTTTTTTCAGGTATTCTCCACAGTTGAGGGCAAGAGCTTTTAATTCAGCTGTGACCACATAATCACAGCATTCTGAGCTGGAGTTTTAAAATATCTCAAGATTTGCAATCTTACTGTCACATATTAAGACTCAGTAGCATGTGAGTCATTTAATATGATCTGTAGAAATAACTTAAATGTGATTTTTCACATAAATGTCACAATGGTGCTGGGATTGTAGCAGTAGGAATTGTTTGACCAAATAGTTCAAGATGTGACTCAAGCTGGAAATAATGAACAGTGTTTAGGCTACAGTAGATGGTTTGTAATAACCCCACTTTGTAGTTCTTAAGACATTTTGTTACCTTTTGAGGAATTAACCAGAAAAATGAACTGCCAGTCATGTTAGTTAATAGTCTTTTTTTTTTTAAATCTAAATTTGGCATCCTTGTGAAGTTGCCCTGACTGTCCAGATATGTTTTATATTCATACTAGAAGCTTAGCATGTTGTCAGTTTTCAGGTTTCTAATGTTTGTTGCCATTTGAGAAGGCAGTAGAAGTTGGAGTTTTTTTCACTTTATTTTTACTTTCTTTGTTACAACAGTCAGCCTCACAAAGTAACTGAACTGTGTGCTTTCACTAACCAAGTTGCTTGATGGGTCACTCACATCTTCCTTGCAGGCAGCTTCGTGAAATTCTCTTGTCCTTCTCTGTTGCACAGCTGTGTTTGCATTTTGCTAATACCTTACTGTAGAACTCAGACCATCAGTTTAAAAGTTACTTTTCTTCTCCTGTCCCATGCCCTCTCCTGCCCTTTTCATTGCCAACAGACATGTCAGCAGCAGCGACAGAGTAGGAAAACCCTACCGTGGTGTGAAGCCCGTATTCAGCATCGGAGATGAAGAAGAATATGATACTGGTACAGTTGAAGATTTTCCTCTTACCTTGATTAGCTTGTTTAGACAAAATTATTAAGTTGGGCTAAATCATAAGAGTGTATCTTACGTCTCTGTCTTGCAGTATGACATTTGTCTAACTATTACTGTTGATCATGTGTGTTATGGTAGTGCCTAGGACCAACCCTTTTCAAATACATAGTAGCAGATTAAATAAAAAAATAATTGGTGGTAGGCACCAAATAGTCAACAGGAAGAAATGGAAATAAGCAGATTTACTGGGTCTTTTGTCTTCACTTGTTATTTCTGTAGTAAAGATCTTTTTCTACAATGATCTTGTAAATGTAAATTGGCAATTGTGCCTCTATTACTCACAACAGTAAGTAAAATTTAAAGGACCTAGTTTGGCTGCTGTACCTCAGTTTTAATGTCTAGTATTGTCACTTAGTGTAATGATCTGAACTTTTGAAATATAGCTGGAGCTAGACTTTCAATGGCTAATGTGTGCACATCTCTCCAGTGTTTTAGACTTTGCTTTTCAGCACTGGATCTATTAATAATTGATTCATTTCTTGATATGCATGCAGATTGCTGTAGAATAGAAATATGCAGTTTTTATTTAAATTTTTTATCTAGCTGAAAAACTACAGGCAAAACTGGCATGCCACACATTTCATGAAGGTTTGTTTGGAGGTTTTTTTGAGAGCAGCTCTAACATTAGAGTGGTGCAGACCTACTGCTGCCCTGGTTTTGCTCTGGTAGTTTTAGTGCACTCCCAGTCATCATCTCACAAATAACTCTTCTGTGGCCAAAAGGCGTATTTGGCTTCGGTGGGAGAAACAGGTAACTAGTCTGAGAATCTTTGACATGCAAAAGAAGCAATTCGGGAAGATTAATGAGAGTCACAGGTTTAAATAACGTTGATGACAAACAGTTGATCATCATGTGCAGTAAAAATTGTCAAGAAGCAAAGTGAAATTATCAGGCAGAAGCTTTCATGCTAACAAGATATTTCTCCAAATGCCATGTAATTAAGTTTACACAGTTCTTTGAACATCCATAATAGCGTTTGGCAAAGGATGTGTAGTTTCAGAAAACCAGCTCCTCAAAGACAGATTGTCTAGAGCATGTTTTCAGTAATGGTTGTTTGCTAAGTTCTATTTATATTTCCTTTTAAAAGCACTATTACACTTGGTAATCAGTGCAATTTGAATAAACAAAGCCAACACATATGAAATGAAATATATATTATCTTGATACCGAAGAATGCAAAAAGTGAACCTGTTTCTGTATAGTTGTTTTTGGGAAGTTTTAGTGTTTGGGGTTTTCCTGTAGTAAATGGACTCAGCTGTAGTAATTGCAGCCTGCTCTAGGTGGATCTGCTTGAGCGGGGGGGGTTGAACCAAATGGTGTCCAGAGATCCCTTCTATCCTCAGCCATTCTGTGACATGAGGGTGGATTGTTGTTCTATTTCCTTCAATTTCATAATGTATTTTTTCAGTGAAAACCTTTTCCGAAGTGTGTTTCAATTCTGAATTGCATTGAAGTAAACAGTTTAACAAAGTGTAGGAAACTGGCTTTGAAAAAGGCTCTAAAGAGCTGTCCTGAGTTATTTCTGGGAGTAATTTGTATGGAGCTAATACAGTTCATTATTTTAGATAACTAGATTGCTTAATTCTTCTACTGTAGCACCAAAATTACTATGTAAATATAATCACCGTGTCTAGACATAAAAGCAGTATTTTGCAACTAAGTGATAACACTTGAAGGAGTTTTGGGTGTTTCACAGAGGTCTGTGCTGAAAATTTTGGCCTTGAATATGTTCTTAAGTGTCCTTAAAAAGGATGTGAAGCCAAAGACAACAATTTTTGCTAATGAACCAGGGTTATTTGAGGCAGTAAGGACAAACTGAGTCTTTTGCTAAATCTGAATGACTGGGCAATAAAATGGCACATGAAATTCAGTATGAATTTAATGCAAGAAAGACATTTGAGTTTCAGATCCAAAGTGGTAGAGTGATTTTTGCTGTGTCCAGGAGCAGTAGGTTTATAGTAAGTGAGTACTCATTAGCAGTCAGAAAAGCAAATCAAATGCTCAGAAATCTATGGTTCACCCGCACATTAACTGTTGTGTGTCTTCTGCCCTTGATGTTACAAACAATGTTTGAACAGAAGGTTCAGAGAGGAGTAAGAAAGGGTGAGGAAAAATGTGAAAGAACTTTCACAACAGGCACAGCTGAATATTAGCAGTTTTCTTATGTGAAAGAGGCATTTTAAGGGAGGAAGAGGGATCCACAAAATGATGCCTGGCCTTGAAAGGGATCAAGAGGTGTTCATTTCTTCTTGTTAGAGAAACTAGAAGCCATAAGAGGAGACTCTCCTGGACTGTAGTTGGCTTGGTTTTGGCAATCCTTGCCAAAAGATATTGGTGGTTTAAATGCGAAAGGTTTATATGGTTTCAAGGAAAGTCTGGACTAGACCATGTAGAAGAAATCCATGAAACTTTGCTGAATGGACAAATTGAACCAGCGCAAGATGTCCCCTGAGCTAAAAATACTTATTTGCTGAGAAATATCAGATATGCCTTCCTTTTCCTTTCCTCCCTCTTGGTAATTCTGTATGAAAAGACACACCTGGTTTTCAACCAGTGTAGCTACAGTGGGTTTAAGCAAATTGAAAAGTTGGCTGATGGTGTGTGAAAATACTTTCTCTTTCTTTTTTTTTTAAACATTTTTACCCCCTCCTTTCAAAACAGATGAAATTGATAGTTCCTCAATGTCGGACGATGATCGAAAAGAGGTCGTCAACATCCAAACGTGGATAAATAAACCTGATGTGAAGTATAACTTTCCATGTAATGAAGTAAAAGAAAATGGGCATATGTTTCCCAGGTACCGAAATTAATCCTAAGTTTAATGAAAATGTCCATCTTGATAAGCAATTTTTAAAAAAAATGTTGGTCACTAAAGTTATCCTTTATATTTAACTAGGAAATGAAAGTGTGAAACAACACAGAACAAAATGTTACTGTATTTGCAGTCTTTTATTTGCAGTGTTACAGAATGGTAATCATGTATAAAACCTAGTGTGAATTTTGCTTCAAAAAGCAAGATAGTAAGAAAAATACTGTCAGTATGCATAGGCTTGTTTTCAAGACCAGGTAGACCCAAGTATCTGTGGCTCCATTTTTTCTTATTTACCTGTCTCTGTGTCTTGTACTTCACACCCATCTTGCCCCTAAGATTCAGTGGCCCTGCTGGTCCTGCAAGAGCAGAACATGATGCTTGCTGTATTTTGCCGTCCCCAAAGAGTGCACATCCAGTTGAATCTGGACAACAGAAACCGATGATGGGATTTCTCTTGCATCATTGTCTATTCTTGTCTTTTATTGTTATTTTCCCATTAGATTTATCATTTCTGGTGTATGATTGTATGTAATCAGTCGTAGTATGATTTCTCAAACTGAATTGAAACTCAGCCAGTGTGTTCCCACTGCTAGCTGAACGTGCATTGAAGAAGGCAAGAGTTGGTCCTGCACTGAGAGGGCAGATGAGCGGGTCAGTGTTAGTGCTGGCACAGGGACTGACAGTCGTGGAATGCCAGCACATCCTTCTAACTTAGTTTGATGCTCCATGCGTAGAGTTGCCCCTCTGTAGGTGGAGGGATGGGGTTGTGGTGATTGAAGGGGGAGAGAGAGGCTGGAGGCACTTCCCATGCTCTGTGCGTGGCCTGACACGTTGCTGGTGGCTGTCATTTGTGCTGAGAGCAAAGGCTGCTGCGTTGAGGTGACCACGTGAACCACTGCCCACTCTGGCTTTGTAGGCTGGGGACAATGCCATGCTTGTGTTCAGAAATGGCTATGCTACAGTACTCAAGGAAAATCTGAAGTATTTTACAGAGCTTTCTTAATTAGATATTATGACAGTATTAAGACCATTTCTTAGATTTGGTAACTGTATTATCTAGCTCTCTCCATGTAGCTTATTCATAGAATTTAACTTTCTAAATAGCTGATATTTCGTTCATTAACAAAACTAACTTGTCTTTTTCTTTTCCTTCAAGTCATCTCCTAGTAACAGCAACTCATATGTACTGTTTGAGAGAGATTCCATCACGAAAGGGACTGGCTTACATACAGTCTCGACAGGCACTCAACTCTGTAGTCAAAATCACATCCAAGAAGAAACACCCAGAACTGATCACCTTTAAATATGGAAATAGCAATACTTCAGGCATAGAAATTCTGGCAGTTGAAAGGTAAGCCGTCTCAGCAGAGGTGTAAGTGGCAATGATATCCAGGATGCTGTACACGGGAAATCAGGTGTATGCTGTAATTCCCAGAATTGAGTTCAAATGAGCATTTATGAGACCCAGAAGAGAGGAACTGCAACTATAGTTGTTGGGGATGGGATGTGTGCATTTTCTTTTTGTAATATGTCTTAATTGAAAATGAAGTAGACAGCTATTTGCAGCTAATATATGGATTTGTGAAGAGTGGGATGTTAGAGAGTGGTGATTCTTCTGTGGTATCATTTTTTTTGACATCTGACCCTGCCTGTGTGCTGTATGAGTCGTCCAGAAGCCTAAACTCACAACTCTGATCCCCTGAAACCTGATTCCTGGAAGTTGCCATGTTGCCATGCTCAGTACTTTCACGCCTAAGAGGGGGGAAAGGGTCAGATGGAGGAGTTTTTCAGGCTTTCCTCCTCTGGTTTAGCCTCCTGTTTCTTGGCACTGTTTTAAGAAGGTTGCTGATACCAGCTGGATGTGTTCTCATCCTCTTCCTTGGAGAGAACTGTGTACAGTGGATGCTTTGTTTTCACAACAGAGGGGAGATGAGTTTCCTACCTAACTAGGGATGTTTTTCTATGCCTTTTGGCTCCTTAGGTTTGTAGTAGGTCAACAAAGATAAATTAAAATTTTGCAGAGAACTTTGCTGCTTTGTTGAATTACTTTATCACCACCTTGTGGACTGAAGCAGATTGATCTAGAGCTATCTATAAGAATTAAAAGAAACCAAGCAAATAAAAACCCACAAAACAAAAACCAACCACGGACTGCTATGCTTCAGTCAGACATGCTATCTGTAGAGATCTTGAACTGCCTGACCTATCCCATTGTCAATTTTTCTTTCCAAGATGGCCTGTGAAGTACTCCTCAACAGTTCTAAGTTCACAAACAGGAAGTGTTTTGTAGTATAATCAGGAATTAAATGTTATTTTCTTAGTATTTTTTTCATTTTAATATATTCCCCTCTTCCCTTACTCCTAGACAGAGGAAGGCTCAAAAGAATTATGTGATTTATACTCAAAAATTTTATAGTGAATTAATGATGGCTTTTTCTAATTCTTTTTAAGGTATTTGATTCCAAATGCAGGTGATGCTACCAAAGCCATAAAACAACAGATCATGAAAGTATTGGATGCCTTGGAGAGTTAATAACTAAAGACTTTGTAGAGACCAGTTTATAAAGAAGAAGCAACCAAGATACTGTATGTGGACATAAGCTGACTGTTTCCCAACTGAATACTAACTTAAGAGAATTTTTCTGTTTGCTGATGGGAGTTGCCTGAGTAGCAGGCTTAAGATAGGGTAAATTATTATCCATTTCTGAACAGGATTTTTGTTTTGTTTTGTTTTTTAATTACAATTTTTTTTGTTTTGGAGAGGTGTTTCTTATAAAGGTCAGTTTGTTTCATTTTAATGCAGCCTTAGTGGGAGTGATCTGCATCTTTGCAAGAGCAGATGTGGCTGGGTTCACATTAAATGTGTTAAAGGAGTGAAGGACTGAGAGATACAGAGTAGCAGTTGAAAACACAATAGTTTTTAGATTACTATCCCTTGCAAATAAAATGTCTCCATTGCCTACAGTCTAGAAATTTGATTTTGCCTACTGGATGGTATCAAAGACTAATTAAAGATTTAGGCTTACGAGCAGATCAGATGCAGATCCTAAAAATACTGTTTGCTCATTAAAAATATTTAAGTCCAGTTTGGGTTGCAAATAAATGGAAAAAATACAAGCAATTTGTAAAATGAAGGTTTTTTTAAAGTCTTACCAACTACTAGGTTAAATAACTGGAATTGGTCATAAGAGTTACTTTTAAATACTGAAATTAACTAGTTTTTAGTACAGAGTTGTGGGGATTTTTTAATTATGCAAAATTTTACATTTCATAGGTTGAGGCTGTTTCCCTTGTAAAGATGAGTGTGTGCATTGAAATGAATGTTTCATGACAGACTGTGACAGTTGAAAACAAGTTGTCTTGCTCCTCAGAAACAAAATATCTAAGAAATTTAGATGTTTAAAACCCTTCAGTTCAGTACAAAAGTGAGTACATGCTAACCAAAGGTGTGTTCAGCAAGAAGATGAATGCACACAAAACCAGGGAAGAAATTCCAGTGCTGTATACCTGTGATAACTGTCCTCTTAACCAGTTGCCTTCATTGATTCAAGCATTCGTTTATATTATTTTGAGTAACAACTTCTAAATTAGTAAATATTTGGGAGATGGCAGCTCTATAATCTTCCATCATAGGCTTTCTGTTTGTGGGAAGAACGGTTCTCTTATTCGAAGCTCAGTACAGGAATGTTCCTATGGGCAAGGCAGAGCATCTTTGTAGACTGATGGGAAATCATCAAAACCTGTGAAATAATGATGATGGGGATTAGCTTTGCTGCATGAAATGTTCTGAGTATTTCAGTCAAAGCCTATGATTTGGTACTTCATCAGAAGGTAAAATAAGTTAAACTGACCTTTATAAAAAACATTTATTCTAAGTTATTTTACTAGGAATCAAGCTAGGGCACCTTAATTCTGGAACTAATTACTTTTTTTTCTTCTTAGTATCTGAGCAAACACCAATAGAACTTGAACTGTTGAAGATATTTGCATGAACTTGCACCTGGGCCAATGCTCATGTATTTATAGTTTTGCCCAGCAGCTGTTGTATTACATTTTCCTCTTCCTAATCCCTTCTGAAAATATCCTCAAGAGTCTCTGACTCTGTGCCTATTTCAGCAACGAGATTTTTTCATGTAAAGATGTTTGTGCTACTGTTTATAAACTACAGTTGTAAATAAACCAGTACAATTTGAACATAACTTGTTCTGTCAGAAGGCATTTAGTTGCATACTGTGTAAATTCTCTGAATCAGTTAAGAGTTTTTCCTAAGGGTGTTTTGTAAATGGAAGTGAATTTGGTGTTTGGAGTGGAAGAAGCTGATTGTGGATCATAGGGAGCTACTGCCAGTGACTTCTTAATGTAAGTATTTCAGAATTTAAGATAATTTCATTAAGTACTTTTGGGTGAACCATAGTAAGCATTCACAGAAAGGTCAAAATGAATTAACAAATAATCGAGTTACAGAAAAGGTTTCTGCATAAATTCCAGACTTCTCAGCATCATATTTTTATTATGAAAGTGTTGAGAGAATGATACAACACATTTCTCCTAGTCAGGAGGGGGAAAAGTGAAAATGACACTCAGTTGTTAAACAGGTGTGTTTGGGTATTTAATGTGGAATGTGGCTAACGTGTATGCTTCACTGTGAGGACAGCAAATACAGCAGACCTTTGAGATCTACAGCAAGTAAAGCAACAGGAAGTCAGTTCATAAATCCCTTCTGTGTAGAAACATATAATCCAAGCCATTTAGAGTCTAATTATTTCTAAATTTTAAGGCGATGTACAAGTTACCAACAGATCTCTTGTCTTACCAAGCTCAGCCCAAACTATGAATAATTTCAGTGGTGCTGGTGCATCTCTGCTCACAGTTTAAGGGCTACTGTTGCCTTAGAGTGTACATACTTCTAGTTAGTATTTTTGTTACAAAACTTGTATTGCTAAGCAGAAATTCCAGTTACAGTACTGGAGTGACATTTTTTGAAAAGAAAAATCAAAATAGTTTGTATGCTACTTACTGTCCCTTTCAGCTTCAAGGATTTTTTTTTTTTTTAATTATTTGCTAGAGATGTGTTGGTACTGGTTTTATTCTGCATGCACCACTATATATTGTTGAATATAAGGTGATGGTTGTTACGATGCAGCAGTGGTAGAAATGAGGTCTGGAGTATGAAAGAAAGTCTTGGAGTAAACTTCCCTGCCAAATGAAAGCTCTTACCTTTATTTCGTGGTGAGAGATGGTGCTTCTGTGCTTACTGATGGCTCTTCATTTGTCTCACAAATTGTTTTAGATTCTGATTTGTTTCAGAATTTGTAAAGAACTTTACCTGTATTACCCACCAAAAATACTGCAGAGCTGCAATTTTTTGAAGTGCCTTTTCCTGTTAGCCCTTTCACATGGGTCTCAGCTGTGATTGTATCTTTTCCTTCCAACTACATGTCAGCTGTCGTTTCAAAACTTCTGTCAAATAAGCTTTTTCAGTATAGCCATAATTTACTGAAGGTGTGAAAAGTTTCCCTTTGAGGAAGGAAAAGAGTGGTACTATGTAACTTGTTCTACTGTGTATACTTAGTGCTTGCAGATACTTTTGTTTTGAAACTTGAAAAATACATTTTATCTCTCTGGCCCATGGGAAACTGGATTTTTGGCCTGTGCTTTGCACCTTGAAGGCATGATACAACTTCATTTTTTATTCTTTTTCTTGTTTGGGAAGAACTTGAGAGACAGCTGTTCTTTGCACCTGGAGACCTGCAAAGTGTGATGTCTGGGGAAAAAAGAAAAAAAAGCTCTATCTGCTCTTTCTACCACCATGGGCGTGTGTAAGAAGGAGGGAGGCCTGCTAGGGAGTGCTGCACTGTCCAATCTGCCATCCTTTGGCTGGGTCAGATAGGGCTTACTGCTCCAAGGGGCAGGTTGAACTTTCTCTGTTTAAAGGAGGGTTTGTCATTGCTGCAAGCAGTAGTAGCTGTGCATTTTATGGTGGTTATGCACTTCCTGTCCTTTATCTCTCTGCATGTTTCCTGAAAGGGAAGATGTGTAAGAGATTGATCACCCTGGGTTACCCATTCTATCTTTGATCATTCTGCCATCATGTGCTTTCAGCTTACAGATATAATCTTGAGTGAGAAATACTGCCTCTACGCAACATGAATCTCCAACTCTACAAACAGGCTTCTAAAAACCCCAAGGCTGGAAAATATGCACATGAGGCAGCAATGTGTTTTGCTGAGTAAAGGGGAGCACTTGGTGTTTAAAGCCAAGGAAGAGCAGCATGGTACTTAAGAGTGTTGGTTTCACAGAATTGTCGGTGTTGGACAGGACCTCTGGAGCTCATCTAGTCCAAGGCCAGGGTCACCTAGAGCAGGGGACACAGGAACTTGTCCAGGTGGGTTTGGGATGTCTGCAGAAAGGGAGACTCAGCTGAGCAGCCTGTTCCAGTGCTCTGCCACCCTCAATGTAAAGAAGCTCCTCCTCATGTTGAAGTGAAACTTTTTGTGGTTTAGTTTATGGCCATTGCTCCTCATCCTGTTGCTGGGTACCACTGAAAAGAGTCTGGCACCACCCTCTTGACAAATGCCTTTGAGGTGTTTATATGCACTATTGAGATCCCTTCTCAGTCTTCCCTTCTCTGGACTAAACAAGCCCAGCTGCCACAGTCTCTCCTCATAAGAGAGGTGCTCCAGACCCCGGATCATCTTGGTGGCCTCCACTGAACCCTCTCCTGTAGCTCCTTGTCTTTCTAGTACCGAGGAGCCCAGAACTGGACACTGCTCCACATCTGGAGCACTGTGGAGAGGTTTGTACCTTGGGAGATGCTGTTCTTGTAAAGAAAGACGGGGATGTCCCAGGTGAATGAGTTACCTGTAAACTGGTACAGGATCCTTGGGATGATCTCATAGCAGACAAGGTTGCCAGGGGTTGCGCAGGGCAGGGCAAAGAGGCTCTCGGCACAGCCGGAGCTTTGGGCGCTGTTGCTGCCGGCGCTGAACGGGCCCGGGGGAGCGCTGCCCGCCCCCTGCCACCCTCGCAGGCTGGGGGTGCCTGCTCCGTGCGCGGTGCCCGCAGAGCGCGGCCGCGGCCCGAGCCGGGCTGGCTGAAGGCGGTGTGAGGGCGGTTCTCGGTAAGCGCCGGGCCCGGGGCCCGCACTGCGAGTCCCGGCAGCCCCCGCGCGCCGCGCCCCGCCCGCGCCGTGCCGGGGGTTCGGGCGGCCGGCGGAGCCATGGCGTGTGAGTGGGAGCCCTTCCCGTCCCTCTCCTCCCGCGGTCCCGGCCTCCCTCCCGGGCGGGAAAGGCTCCGCAGGGGCTCGCCCCGCGTGTCCCCGGAGTCCCCGGCCCCGGTGAGACCGGTGATGGCCGCGGTGCTGGGCGCTGGCAGAGCCTGTGGAGAGTGTGGAGCAGTGCAGGGAAAAGGGAGCTGCCCTGGCGCTCCGCTGGGCACAGACAGGGATACAGCGCCCGCCCTGCAGGGGTCAGCTCGTCAAGAAATGCGAACGAACCGGGCGTGCTTCGCTTCCAGTGTTTAAAAACAACAAAAAAACAAGCGTGTTTTGTAACGTAGTGGTACAAATGTCAACCATTATTTTACTCCCATACGCTTTTACCTGGTCGTGGCCTACATTGCTTTAGGCATATCCTAAAAATTGCTTTTAAAGATGTTTTTGAGGCAGCTGGTCAAGGCTGGGAGCAGAGGTCTCTCTCTCCAGCACTGCTGCATATTTCTCTGCTTTTCTGTTACTTCCACATCTGAATGTTTGTAAACGAAGCTGTCCCACAAATACACGTGTTCTGTTGTGGCTGAGCTTCAGTTTTGTGCCTTAAATTCCAAACCTGAGGCATAGGGGAAAATAAGATTAATTAACTTAATTATGCTTCCTGGTGTTTTAAATATTACAGGATTTTTTTCCTGGTAGATGATGCTTTTTTGGGGTTTTTTCTTGGTTTTTTTTTTTTTTTCTTTTATGCTGAAATGTAAATCTTTAAGTGACGAACTTCTCTGAACTAGAACATATTCCACAAATACTGGCAAGTTTCTGACAGATCTCTAGTATGGTCATCTCGGTGGGTCTGGAAACTGGTTTCGTCTGTTCAGAATACCAGTTAAGCTTTGTTTGCTCAATAGAGCCAACAGTAAAAGTCTCTCACATAAAGAGTGGCAAAAGGAGCAGTTAATCATTTGCTTAACTTCTAGAAATTAGCTGCTTAGCTAGTGAAGTGAGAATTATGTAGGAAAAAGATGTATCTCCACTGCTCCTGACCCAGTCTCATCTTCCCTTGAATCGGCTCTTTCAGTTTCCCTGACCACTGGGACTGTGTTGCTTCCAGCTTTATCTTTTTCCTATTGCGATCTTTATATGATGGGGGAGTTTTCCAGACAGGAGAGATGCTATGAACCTGGGATACTTTTGTTTATCAAGCCAGAGAGGGTTGGTTGGTTGGTTGGTTGGTTGGTTGGTTGGTTGGTTGGTTGGTTGGTTTTAAAGGAAGTAGTTCTACCTGATCAGGGTGTGTTTTCCTACAACCTGGGGTACTTGGAGATTCATAGAAGGAAGTCCAAGGGATGTGCACAAATCTTGGGTGCTTGGAGAGCCTGCAAATGTATATCCTGCTCAGTGGGTGTGGAAACTGTTGGTAACACTTGCAGCTTAGCCAGAAACCAGCTTGCTAAGAAATGATCAGAAAGATTTTAACCTTTCTTGAGCTTTATAGCCATTTCCCAGACTAGGTGGGAATTGAGGGATAAAAGCAAGCAATTCCTTTATTTGATGCTCTCGCGGTTATCCAGTTCTTTAGTGTGCTAGTGACATTTTAGGACTTGCAGCGCTCATCAGGCGATGTGTGCAACAAGAAGATGGGCTCCCAATGTGCAGCAGCCTGGGAAGGAGGGGCTGGGGGGACCTGTGCTTTCCCCTTCTGTAACATGGCCCCTTCCCCTAGAACATGGGCTGGGTGTTGCTGGCACAGGAGCTCTGTGATCTTTGCAGGGTGGTGGCCATGCATGGCTCCTGTTAGCAGTCCTGGGCTTCAGTGCTCTGCCTGTGTTAGGAGGCTGTTTCCAGAGCCATAGATAGGCTGCAGAATGAGTTGGTAGTGGTTGGTGTATATGTTTATATATTAACTCATTTGTTTTCTTCAATGCTCGTTACTGAATTCAAATTTGGAAGAGTTTCCTGGGGGAATTCCGATGAATAATTATTTCCTTTTCTGCCATCAGCCTTCCGCCTCGCTCTTATCCAGCTTCATGTATCTGCTGTTAAATCAGATAATCTCCAGCGAGCCTGTGGACTGGTGAGAGAAGCATCAGCTAAAGGAGCAAAACTTGTGGCTCTACCTGTGAGTAAAGATCATGGCCTACTTAGCACTTATGCCTTAAGCCCTTCAAAACCTTTTTCTGGTGTTATTAATGCATTATATATTCCTCTTTCTCCGTGTATGAAGCTTCAAAATAAAAATAAAAATTTAAAAATCCCAGGGGTTGTATCTGGCAGGACACTAAGAGGCGGGGGAATGAAAAGGGAAGCAACAGGTTGACCTTTTTTGTAGTGTAAGATTCTGGTAAATTTTTTGCTAGTTTGAATCCTAGGCAGTTCCATCATTGATATATTCTGAATTCATGTAAGTGACTGTAGTTTGAATCTTTGCTGACGAAGTGTAGAAAAAGGTGACTTTCAGCTAAAGAATGCTGATGTGGAGGTGAAAGAAAAGTAACAGTAACTCTCTTTGATGTAAGCATTCCAGATGCATGAGAAAGAAGACAGACATATTTCCAGCAGGTCATTTGTGGCTGAAATATGATTAAGACACATTTCTCTTGTGACTTCCGTGTGTGGAAACATAAGTAGCCACTTTAAATTATCCGTCACTTCTGACTTGTTTTTTGAACTTCAGCCATGATTACTCTGCTGAGTTTTCACACAATGGGTGTGCTGGCAACAGGATGGCCTTCCCAGTGCAGCTTTGAGCTTTTCTCCTCTCTTCATGGAGGTGTGTTACTCCTGTACCCTGCAGCATCTGACACAGGAGTGCAAAGTTCGTCTTTAGGTGAACTTTGAGTCTCAATTTTACACATAAAATGTTTTCTCTCCTGCTGTCCTGGGGGGAAGCATTGAGCAACCCCCAGCTCCTCTGTGGTAACATGGTTCTTGTGTTGCAAATGTGACCATTCAGTGTTCTACCTGGGCCTCTTATATAGAAATTACCTATTTTTTACTGGTTTCATCATGTGCACAAACACTGAATTTTCCAGACTTACTTAGCTGAGATACTCGCTTTGCCAACAATAGTTTATGCTTTTAGAATACAAGTTGTCAAACATGGGCAAGGTATTTCCTGGACTTTTGGGGGATACATTTTGTATTGGCATTAGGACATGGGCATGAAATATTCTCTTTCCTCTGTTTTGTTTCTTTGGGGGTTCGTTGTTTGTTTTAATAACTTTATATAAAGAAAAGTAACTCACGCTGAATATATGGAGGCAGCTGGCCTTGCTTTCCCTTCTTTGAAGTTCAGCCCAGATTTTGAGAACCTGGGAAGCTCATTTTGCCAACCTTCAGAGACCTCCCTTCCTGCTTCTTCCATCTACAGATTGTGCTGTGGGTTACCTGGTACCTGCTGGCCAAGTGCCTGTATATGGGGAAAAAAACCCCTTCCAGCTTGGGTTCATTTATTCCAGCTCAGTAGAACCTACCTCTGTTGTTAAGAAGTTTGCTCGAGCAGATGAAGCAGAAATGTTTCTTGTGCTAGTCACAGCTTGATTTTATTTCTCCCTTTTTCTTTGTGGGGGTGGGGGTGTGTTTGTCGCTTCTGATGAGCAAAGGGAACAATGGAGGCAGATGTCTGGGCTGGGAGTCCCTTTCTCACAAGAGAGAAGTTGCTGCCACAGTTTGATAACCAATCTGTGGCCTCCAGCTGTACTCCTTCAGGGGACAAAAAAATGTTGGGTGTCTCACGTCCTCACAGAGCTGGCAATGTAATGTATGTATGAGTGTAATGCAGGTGAAAGTTCCTGGTATCTTGGGCATCTCAAATACCACTGGGCCACTTAGTTTAGGCATCTGAACTACTCTGTTAATCTGACTGTGTAAAGATTACATGCCTGGTTCTGAGTGGTAGCAAATCTTTAACTAGGGCCTAAGATGGAAGATACTGTTCAGTTGTGAGGAAATCATGTTTAAAGGATTGTTTTAGAAAAACAATAAGTAATTTTGAGAAATGCATGCCTTCACAAATGCCCTTTTAAAAATTAGGAAGTCATGGGCTGTTAATGAGCATGAGCTAAACAAAGTTTTGAGAGGATCTATTGAGCTTGTAACTTGTCAAATGAGCTGGGTGGAACTTGGCTCCTCATTCTCTTGTGAACATCCCTTGTGGTGTTGCTAAACCCAGAGCAATGAATGTGCTAGCCTTACAGCTTGCATGACAGTCCTAGCTCATGTTCTGTTTGGCATGCACTCCACAAACACACCTCTTGTATTTTCAACAATTGTTCGAGTCTCTCTGGCCTTTCTGACGTTTTCTGATTTGCTTACTGAGCTCCTATAACCTAAACTCCTGTAACCAAAGTTGTTTGAGAACATTGTTAGGGAGGAGTTTGAAAAGTTAGGTCCATCTCATTGTAGCGGCGTAACTGAATTTCTAATTCTAGGAATGCTTTAATTCTCCATATGGGACCCAATACTTTAAGGAGTATGCAGAGAAGATCCCTGGGGAATCAACGCAACAGCTGTCAGAAGTTGCAAAGGAGTGCAGCATATATCTCATTGGAGGTAGTTTGCTCTGTGACCATCTCATTGGGGGGGAAAGGGGCAATGTCTATTTACTGCCATTGGATCAAAATTTCATAAATAATACAGTGGGGGAAATCTCTGTTCTCACCTTTACAAAGGATCCATTCCAGAAGAGGATGGTGGAAAGCTGTATAATACATGTACTGTCTTTGGGCCTGATGGTGCTCTGTTGGCAAAGCATAGGAAGGTAAGAGGGCAAAATATTGTTTTGGAAAGTTTTCTCAGCAGTGTTGCATGAATTATTTCATCTGTTCTTAAAGGTTATATAAATTAGTAGAATCTTGCATTAATAATAAGTTGTGCTCCATCACCCATGAAACTTCACGTAGCTTTTATTTGGGGCATGTAAACACCACTTCAAAAGCTGGTCATAAATTTGTTCTGAATAAGGATGATAAAATACTAGAAGGTATAATTGGGTTTCCCCATAAGCTGGGAAAACCATGATAAAGAGTAACTCAGATATCTCTGTACTTTGGCCTAAGTCTAAAACACAGTGTCACTTGAATGAAGATCAGGATTTTCCCTCAGCTTCCCAATGGATTTAGTCCTTCTGTTATAATAAATACTGTTCTTTACACACTTTGTGCTATATATGTGATTAGTGCAGACATGCAACGTCCAAGTTCCACAGCTAAGCTGTCACTGCTGTTTGTGGTAGATGTTTGCTTGCTGTCATCTTCCACCTCAGCCTTGCTTTGTACCTTCTGGAAAACTGTCTCCCATTTGTAACTCCAGAGTCAGTTCCTGTTCATGGGACTGAGCACACAGGGATCACTCCATGAGTGAACAACTGCTTATTTCTTTCAAGGATAAGCCAAAAAGAGAACGCAAAGTTACTTGGAACCATTTGGAACCTTGGAATTCACTTATTCTGTTTGCTGATTCTACATTAGTTTTACTTCCTAGATGACCTTCTGCAGCACTGTGTTGCCTTCCACCTGTCACAGCACAGCAGTCTGCAAGCCCAGGAGTTGTTTGTAGAATGAGTGCAGGCTTGTGCTAAGTATGAACAAATAATACAATAAAACCAGCTCTGTTGTTAGGAAGCACCCAACAGGAACAACACCTTCCATTGCAAGGGAGGGTTGATGACTGCTGCAGGCCCTCAGAGGCATCTGCATAGCTGAAGTCATGGGAACTTTATGGCTTGGTGAAGGTGTTTTCCTGGGAAGTTTTGCAGGAATGGGTCTCAAATGTTAGAGACGAATCATTAGATCAAGACATCTAGCTGTTTTGCAGGTATTTTCAGCTTTAGACATGTATATTTCTGTAAAGAAGAAAATGCTTTAAATTGTCTTTGGGAGATCTAACAATCTTAAGCAATGTTTACTTTGGATCCTGACAAAAGAGTAGTCTAGATAACTGTAGAAAACACATGTCTAAAGAGGCTCAAATACCAAGCAGAGAAATCATTATTAATTGTTATTAATCATAGTGTAATTGCAGGTTCATTTGTTTGACATTAATGTTCCTGGGAAGATACAGTTTAAAGAGTCTGAAACACTGAGTCCAGGGAATAGTTTCTCCATGTTTGACACACGTGAGTATCAGACAAGCCCTCTTTTTAAGGAGCTCTACTACAGCAGCACTACAGTCACTCTGGAGTTCTCTTCCCCCTCCTCCTTCCCAGCAGTGGATTTTTAGACTATCAGATTGGGCATTTGATAACCATGGCAAACATAGTTTAAGTTTGCTTCAAGTGTTTGGGTCACTTCTGAAACTTTTAAAAAGGCAATGTGGTTGCAAAAAGACAGGGGAGTAGAAAGGGTTGAAAAATTCATCACCCCACATGCCTTTATTAAATAATGGTCCCATGGATTTGTTAGAGAGAAGTGATTGTATTTTTTGTAGCAGTTACAGCTTGAAAATGGTTCTTGTAAAACAGGGCTTTGAAAAGAATGTATGTAACAGCTCCAGTGCTACATTGCTTCATGTGAGGATGATATAATAATGGAGACAATTAACTAAATCACAAATCACTTTCCAGCCTTCTTGAATCAACCACATCAGATAAAAAAAATTTTTAAAAAATCAAAAAACCTACTCCTCCCCAGCCCATATTGCTCAAAAATTGACATAGTCTGTTTACTGAGCTCTCCCAAGAGTCTTGTCTGCCACAGTCACTTTCTCCTCATTGCAATGTGCATGCTCTAAGAAAGTACACAACTGTATTTTTACTCCATGAAAAGCAGGGGAGTGCTTTCTTTTATTGAAAAGGAAATAATTGAAAAAAATGCAGCTAAATGAGAGAGGAATGTGTTACTCAAAGATCTGATACAACATGATTTTGTGGAAATGGCTGTTCTTAAAGGGTAGGTAAGACTGCTTCTCACAGTCTTTCTCTCATCATGAAACATGAATTCTGCCCCACCAATAGCTTGTTGGACACACATATTTAAATATAGCTCCTCCTGTTGCTGTGAGCCATGTAAAATAACAGTTGGCAGGATGGCTACAGGGAGTCTTGTGATTGCTTTTGTGTACTTGTGCTGGTGATATGACTGCTGTCTCTTGTGTTTTGAGAACAGCATACTGCAAAGTGGGCCTGGGCATCTGCTATGATATGAGGTTTGCTGAGATGGCTCAAATCTACGGCCAGAAAGGTGAGGCTGGGTCACCTAATGGAGCATGGTCAGCCCTAAGGCCAGGCCTAGGCAGGGCTGTTCCTGGGTGGTATGGGCTGGCTGATCTCTGTGATCAGGCATTCCTTGAGCCGTGTGATCAGGCATTCTTATCCCTGCCTGGTAACACAAAATGCATCCTGTGGCCAAGACTCTTATCCAGGTGAGTGACTTCTCTCATGGAGTAAAGTAACCATCGCTTCCTGGTCCACATTTGGTGGTGGAGTGATGGAGCTGGGGATATCCCCACAACAGCTCTTGGCTGATGTAACATGTTATGCATGGATAGGCTCTGTCTGGTTCCATTCTGGGCAGAGGCTGGGAAGTATTGAAAGAAACCTCACCTTGGGTTTCAATGTGAAGGGCTACTAGGGTAAACCATCTCCCCTTAATGATGCTTGGGTTCTAATTGTCTCTTAACAAAGGTTGCCAGCTGCTGATTTATCCAGGGGCTTTTAATATGACAACAGGACCAGCTCATTGGGAACTCTTACAAAGGGGACGGTAAGATCCCAGTAACAGCTTATCCTTCTGTTCTAGAGCAGTTCTGCTGCATGGAACTGAACTTTCTTGTGTTCCAAATTATACCTGTGCATCAGCAGTGGTGCTGCGGGGCCACTCTGCCATTGGAGCTGTACCATCCCTCAAGCCTTGCATGGGACACCGAAATGATTTAACTGTCAGGGAGAAAAGCAGGAAATTCTCAGCCTTTACTCCTGCCAGCCCCTGTCATGCCCTTCCAAGGACCTTTTCCCATGGCTCTATAAGCACCCTTCACACACAAATTCTAGAGAGAAGAGCCAGTAGCCATTTAAGAAGTGCTCTAATTACAGGTAGAACTAGACTCTGAGATTCCTGAATGCAGTATTATTTATTCATTTGGTCAGCTTCAATCAATTTTGCTACATACTGAATGAACCTGTGAATTATATGATATTCTATGCCCTAATTCTGGAGCCAGGTGCTAGAGACTTGTCTTTCCAGGCTCTTCTTTCTCTGACCTTTGTATTATTCACAGTTTTGGCTGCCACTTAGAGGATATATAGTTTGTCCTTCAGAGTGGATTCTTTCTCTTCTGCTTAACTAAATGATATTATAAAAAACAATTCTCACTTTTTCCCTCCCTTCCTTCATCTTTCTGTGAACACAGAGCTGTTGATAATCAACTCTACGTAGCTACTGTATCTCCTGCTAGAGATGAAAAAGCATCCTATGTTGCCTGGGGACACAGCACTGTAGTAAATCCATGGTGAGTTCAATAAAATAAAAAACACCACCTTTTTTTTGTTAAAAAATATTTTACTTGACAGTCACACTTCAGTCCTACATTTCCATCTACTCTTAAAAGTGCAAATTCTTGGTAAAAAGCACATGAGACTTGAGCTTACATTGTGAAAATCATAATTTAAAACAGTCAAATTGAAAAACAAGAAATAAACTAGAACTAGTTTGAATACGTATTCATGTTGGTAGTAAACATGCTACTTAGTACTAGGATTTAGCATTAGTTGAACTGCTGACCTTGTCAACTTGTCCCTGAAGTTCAGTCCATGATATGCTATGCACATGGTAATTCTCTTTGTGGAACCAAACCACCTTAAACAGCTCACACAGAACTATCTCATTTCCTCAAGGAACAGCACTGCTTTGACATAAGAAAGAACAAGAAGAATATCTTCAGCTAGAGAAGAGAGATTCTCACTTAGGCAGAAGTCAGGCAGGTGCACAGGAGGTAAAAGTGACCAAATCTTTAGGCAGTTGTTTCTCTTTCACATAAATCTACTGCTAGTTCTCTTCCAGATGATTGCAGAGTAAGAAGAACTTTGTCTATGTCTTGAGCTTTTAACTTTATGTGATGAAAGTAGCAACAGAACACTTTGTGGGAGACATGATAAATCATGTTCAGTAGTTCATGCAGAGTAAAAATACACTCCTATTAAAAGCCAGTAGGATCTTCAAAGCAGAAAGTGTTCATCTTTGCCAGTGTGGTTGTTCCTTTCCCCTTGAGGTATGTTGCATGCTCACAGGCAGTGGTTCTCAGAGTGGCTTTTACCATGGTTCTTGATCTTTGAAAGACACTTATGTTAAGCATGTATATGTCACATACGAAATGTGCCATATATAAAACCTGGAAGCCATTTCTATCATGCCAGAGTTATGGATTATGATGCTATTTTTAGGACAGCCCTGTCTTTACAGCTGTAGGCATCAAGGGTAGGAACTCCTTTTTGTACAAACAGCAGCAACTGGACTGATGCCTTGAGACCAATGTGTTAATCCTGTGAACAAATGTGCTCAATTTTGCAGGGGTGAAGTCATAGCCAAAGCTGGGGCTGAGGAAACAGTTGTATACACAGATATAGGTAAGGGAAAAGTTGTTTTGATTTTTTTTCCCCACTTTTTTTTCTTGAGTACAGGTCATGACACTAAAGAGAGGCAGTTTTTTAAGTCTGTGGCCTTACCCATGCAACTACAGTTGATGCAGCATTCCTCTGCCTTGTCCACCTCTGCTAGGTTAAAGCAAGGACAAGCAGCACTTGGCTGTACTGTTCTATATACAGTACTCTGTAGCTGTACCCTTCTAGTTCTTTCTTAGGAACAAGGTGCCACCCTAGGACAGACCAAAGCTGAGGCTTCCTTCAGCCCTGGCTGCTCACTTGCAGTGCCCTCCAAGCCCAATCTCCATCAAAGCTGCTATTTCCCCTGTCTTACCTCAGAGCAAGTCAGGAGTTTTCTTTTTTGGCTGCTGTTCTCTTAACTCTTTTCTTCTCCCCTGCAGATCTAAAGAAACTTGCAGAAATACGTCAACAAATTCCTATTTTAAGCCAGAAGCGTTGTGATCTCTATGGTGTAGAAATGAAAAAGTGAAGCTGGGTGAAGAGGGGAGGTTCAGCTCTCACAATGGCCATTGCCTTCATCTTTAGAAGGATTTCCTTAGTCTTTGCTCCACAATTTACTGCCAAATATGCCAGTTAAGAAACCACCACACAACAAGAAACTTCGTGCAGTTCCAAAATGATTCAAATACAACTTTCATATCTCCTCTCATAATTAAGTATTTCATAGTATTTTACAGCTAGGATAAAGATGGAGATGAAATCAGTTCAACAGAGCAGCAATTAATGTTGATTTTTATACATCATAATGTTTTAGTTACCTTTTGAGGGCTTTTTTGTAGAACACAGAAATGGAGATCTTGTTCTCTGAAACTGCCTCTCGAGTCAGCTTTGGTATTAGGGATTTTTCAGTGAATTATCAGAAAATCTAGAAGCATGACTCTTCTCACTGTCCTTTTTAGATGTACAAGTCTTAACCAGGGTCCTTGAATGCCCTACTTCTAACTTGGAAATCTTAAAATTTAACACACTAAGCAGAACAGGCCCAATTCTGCTCTGCACTACTTGGGACAACACAAGAAGCTGCCAGACAGAGCTGCTGCTATAGAAGAATCTGTAACAGCTTTTGGTTCATGTGTCTTGCTTGGATATGTGCATTAAATTCTCCTTATGGCAAATCCTGTTTATTGCTGAAGTGACATGGGTTACTGTGTTGTTACAATAATTCACATGTTGCCACACCTTTGCTCTCCACACTGCTTCCTTAATAGAATGTCTGAGTGGGTTTTAATTCTGCTGCCTGGAAAAGGGGAGTCAGTCAGGTTGGAAAACCTGTTGCACTGCCAAGTCCTTCTGCCCACAGTCTCCCAGAAGACTGCTCAATGTTTGAATGCATCATTGCTACCAGGGGCAGCTCCCATCCACTGCAGAGCAAACATCCCTTACTGTGCTGCTTTTGCTGGAGACTAAAAAACTGATTGTGAAAGATGGCTTTAAAATACTGAAAACCAGCCAAGCATATTGCACTTCTGGATTTGGGGTTTTTTTAGAAGGAAGACATCTTTTAATGTAAAAAGAATTTACAAGTTATGCTTTTTATTCCTTGGGATGAAAAAAAGAAGCAACTCACCAGCCTTCAATGATAAGCTTTTAGTTTTCCCGCAGCATAAAAACAGCATTAAGGCTAAAAGAGATTTCAAAACACAAAAATGGGCAGGAGAGAAGGTTTTGCCTTGCTCTAGCTAACCCCATTTCCCCCCAAATCATCTTACCTTTTATTCATGTTCAGCAATCTTCCTCTTTCCACACCTTTTTGGTTTGGTGGGTTTGTTTTGGGTTTTTTTAGCATTATTTTGACTTCTCATTGCGCAATGAGCTTGGTGTGTGTTTTATAAATAAAAACACTCAGCCAAGCCCTGCTGCATCCTTCCCCTCAAAAGCCAGGTCCCACCATTCCACTCAGTGGCATTATCTATGGCAGCAGGTATTTCTGGTCTGCACTTTTCACTGCATTTTGGTGTCCATACTGCACGGGAGCTCTTAAGAAACAAGCCACAGAGCACAAGGTGAAATGAAGGTTTATTTGTTGAAAAATAAATATTAAAAAATTAACAATTTCCCATTTGAGCCAAGTCTCCTGCATTCAATTAGTGCTTCCCACATACTCAACAACCCATATCCATGATGGCCAGCACTGGGCCAACTTCTAAATCATAACTGTTTTATCTCTTTCCCTCCCCTCTCTCTACTCATTCAACATGCAGCAGTAACTAAATACTACCTTTGGAGTAGTAAAGTACCTTTGGAGGATTAAAGTAGTGCAGGACTCTCATGGGCTGACCACTTGAATCTGAGAAATGCAAAGCACAATCTGCAGCAGGTAACAAAATCTGTGGTCTGAATGCCCCTCCCCTGGAATCCCAAGTGGAGAGGATGGATGGAAATCTGTTACAAGCTACTTTGGTGAACTCGGCTGAAGAGCTGACATGAGCTCAGTTCTCTTCAGTCTATCAGGACAACTTCTAAGCACCTTGTTTCAGAAGGGTATTTAGAAGGGTCTCCAGTGTGCTCCACTCAGAAGTGATAGAAATGGGACTGTGAATGTGGGAGGGTTTCACTGAAAAAAAGTACAGTCAGTTCTTAGCCTTAATACTTGAAGCAGCCAATTCTCAGCCTTTGTGTTGGTACAAAACAGGCACTTTTAAGTATCCATATGACACATATGCACCACTATTCTGTAAGTACAGGAAACTAATCAGTAACAACCCTGAAACAGTTCCAGAATTTCAGCCTGGAATTAAATTATTTTTAGAGAAATGGCAGAAAACTGGGCAGTGTCAGGATTGCTGGGCTGGTTAAAGCTGCATCTAAGCTGCTCTTGATAGTTCCAGAATAAGTTACAGTACAGTTCTTCTGTGTATGTTAGTTCCCTATTCCCTTTCAATCTGCAGTTAAATCCTAGTAATTCAAGTCACAGCTCAGAATCATGGAATATGCTGAGTTGGAAGGGGCCCATCAGGATCAGAGTCCAAGTCCTGGCCCTGTGCAGGACATCCCAAGAATCAGGCGGTGTGCCTGAGAGCACTGTCCCTGTGAACAACAGGGACCATACATGATGACAATGAAGTTGCTAGACAACTGTATGCAGAAGCAACTTCCCAGAGTCTCCCTCTAGGATGCACCAGCTTTATCCAAGTCTTCAGTACTAGCTTCCTACACAATTTCAACTTTTTTTTTTTTCCTTAAATAGCAGTTACACTTGTTTCACTTCTAAGTTCACATGCACACCTGGCTTAAAATAAAACCTCAACCTTAGCAGTCATTTTAAAAAAGTCCCTTTCATCAAAGGGATGCATCTGCATACACACATTAATAGGGTCTCAGCTACTCAGATTCCCAGCCTTCCTGGCTTGACTTCCTTTCCCCTGTAATCTTCAGCTCTCAAGATCATACCTCTGTGGGTGATGGAAGCAAGCAGAGATTGGATTTGTTGATTCCACATCTCCTCCACATTCTTTCTTAAAGACTGAAGTGAGAGAAGATGTCAAGGAGTCAGTCAATTACCAGTTCTTCCTCGATTTGGAACAACATGAGCACGGAGCTCACCACTGCAGAGAACACTTTCATCAGAACCTGTTCTTATACATGTCAGAGAGAGATACTTGAAGGTAGTATTTATTTTTTCAGTTTACAGGTGATATGTCATTTACAAAAAAATTACAGACAATGCATCCTTTCAGTGCAGTTTCAAACTAGTTCAAGAACAGGCAAAAGTCTGTGATGATTTGGAATGCTAGTAATTGACAGCACATGCTTTTTTCCCTTAATTGATTGAGTGGGGTAAGGAATGGGGTACAGATGGGGTGATGAGGAGAAATGCCAATGTAAATAAGGCCATGCGAATAAAAACTCCTCGGAGAACAGGACTCCTCAGTCTGGCATATTTTTGTTCTCAGGTAATTGATGCACAGATTGGAAGCTGGAGAAGACATTTGACACTTGTTACGTTCAGTGCCCCTAGAAGCTGGCAGTACCTTCCTATATCTTCAATTCTATACCAGTGCTATGATTTCAGATCACCTAATGAGCTATTAATATAATGATTAAATCTTTATGTCTACTCTCCACCATTTGAATACTCAACTGTAGTTGCTGGGAGAAAGGAAGGTCAAGCTGAAAATGCAAGCTGCTGCTGTATGGTGGCACAACTACAGAACGAGACAGTTTGACTACAGCATCATTCATTTCTTTAAAAGGTTAAGTACATTAGACAATTCACCATGAACAAATCTATGATTTCAGGATGTAAAGAAGCCCAAACTAGTGTGTCATAAATTAAGCTACATCATTTGCATGAGGTTTGTCCAGCCACATCAATCCAGGGAAAGGCAAGATGGACTGACTGACTTCCACACCAGAAAGATCAACCCAAAGCAACAGAGCCCTCTGTGAAGTTTCTAACAAGAGGAAAACTATTTCATAATTTTCCCATCTGCTGTTTGCAGCACAACTGCTTCCTTTCTACAGTATTTGTAATCTTGGACAAGACAGGGTCTACAGAACAAGGAAATGATTCCAAATCCATTATTGGAAGTTTGAGCCTATGCTTTGTTCCTTATCTCACTTAATCCTGCCAAGGGGTTCTTAAAAGGAGGAGATGGTAACCCAGCAGTCTCTAGAGACTGAAAAAAATTCAGATAGCCTATCAGCTGCTACATTTATGCAAAAGCATCAGAGATTACAAAGATTATATGCAAGCATGACCTTACCTTTTGGAGCTTGACTCCCAGCAGTGCTTTCTGTTCTTGAAAGTCCCTCTGAACCCTCCAGAACAATTTCCCGTGACATTCAAGTAAGGACTGCTGCACAGGAATACAATCTTTCTTCCAGCAAAGTCTACACTGAAGCAGTGTTATCTGACCTCCTTCCCCAGCCAATCTTTCTCCTAGCTGTCCTATGCAGTACTCTGGGGCTTTCTGGGGTGAGAATAAGGACTATCAAATTAATTCCCTAATAGCTGCCACAGGACTATTTCTAAGTAAGTTATGCAGAGGGCGGAAGGGGATTTAAGGGAAGATTGTGCATGCTTGCATATATTTACAGGGATCCTCTCCATATCTACTGACTTAAAAAACCCCTCTATTATTAAAGTTTGAAAATTAACTTTTGCAAAATTAAAATCAACCCTCAAGGATTAATTGGATATAAAAAAGAAACCTATTTTACAGCACTGACTAGTATTACCTTTAAAATCAACAGGAAAAAACCCCACATGCTGTAATATTATTTGATAAAGTAAAAATCGCCCACAACATAATCACCCAAATGAACCAGTGTGAAGTTTTTATTTGCATGGCCAAAATATGTTCCTTCGGTTCCCCTGCAACTTTATTTCCCTTAACACACTCTAAGGTTTTTGCTGCAGAAGGAACAAGATGCAGCACTGCATACTTCCTTGAACAACCACTCCCACAACACCTAAACATTTAACAGATGTAGCAAATGACAACACCACGAACGGGAAAAAACTAAGTTCCACCATTCAGCATGGTCTGCAACAGCGTCTTTAGGGCTGGCTGAAGTGGGCAACTTCACTTTGCAAGGTCATTTCCTCCTTGTTTCTTTACAGTGTTGGTGGTTTCAATCCATACTTCTTTGCAACTTCTGTCTGGGC
This sequence comes from Oreocharis arfaki, assembly GCA_013398015.1. Classification (NCBI taxonomy): domain Eukaryota; kingdom Metazoa; phylum Chordata; class Aves; order Passeriformes; family Paramythiidae; genus Oreocharis; species Oreocharis arfaki. The sequence continues at coordinate 958,164 of VZRR01012565.1, forward strand.
ATAGGCAGCATCACAGAGTGAGTAGAGGTGGGCCATCTCCATTTCCGATTTGGCCAGGTTGATAGCTTTGTTGAACATTTCAATGGCTTTATCCAGATTACCTCTGAAATAAACAAAAATTTAGCCCAGTTAAGACTGCCAAACCAGTCTTGTCATCTCTAAAACATCTTTTTGCTTTCGGGACTTAAACTCTCCACCATTAATAACTTAAAAGGACTTTGGGAGGAACCACCACAAGAACTTGTGGTGATGCTGAGTAGACTCAGAGAAGTTGTCACCAAGCCTAAGCAACTAGGACAGCTGTTAGCCAGCCTCCCTCCTGAGAGCCCCCACGGGTGGTGGTGCAGGATAAAATGTTCTCCACAGGACACTGAGTTCACCGCAAAGATAATGCTGGGCAACTGAATGAACTCTCATCTCCCCTGAAAGGACTTAGTATACAAAAGAGGAAAATCAGCACAGACAGAAGCACATTATTTCAATAGGAAATGCTTGAAAAATTTCTCATGGCAATAGTTTGTCTACCCTTTAGAGGATTAGACATATTAAAAAAAGATTCAACTGCACTGTCAGCTACACCCCAAACCTTTGCACAGTTGAAATACAATGTTACAGAGCAGTGCATTCCTCTTTCCCCCCAGAACTGTGAACTGGAGTCCTGTTGGCTGCAGGGGAAAACAGCAGTCCACGATGTCCAAGGACAACATCAGATACACACAAAGCCAGGTGATGATTAAGGAAGTCACTTTAAATGCAGAAGAGATGTACTTAAACACACACAGACTCAGCTGCATGTTGTCCATTAAGTATGAAAGTGGTGATGAGAAGTGATTAGATCATAAATCAGAATTCTGCCACAGAGAATGGAGGGCTTTACCTAAGAGTTACAGAACAGAAATCAGGACTCTGAGTAAGAGCTGGCCTTACAGGACACCAGGGAGAAGATCTCAAGACTTAGGATCCATGAGGAAATTTTAAAAAACTACTATAACTTCAGAAACACTGCAATTCAGCATTACCTTTGCACTTCAATCGTTCCCATGGTCTCATATGCAAAATCACATTTGTTATCAATTTCAATGGCCTTGCTTATGAGTTCTAATCCTTTGTCTAAATCTTGCTTCCACTGGAGCTGAAGTAAACTACAAGAGAAAGAAAATTTCAAACAGACTTCACATACTCCTCCCAAAGCTCTCATGGTAAGCAAAACCATCCCAAATGTATAATGTATTTAATTTCTAATGCAGGTAGATGGTAACTTAGAAACTTCATGACTTTTAAAAACACCTATGTGAAAATCACTTTCAATAAGCCACGTTACTGTTTTTAATGACTCTTAAGAAAGGCAAATTTTTTCCCAAGAGGACTTGGTACATGTTGTTTTATGAAAGAAAAAACTGCAACACAAAGCTGAAACTGATAGGGCTAAAGGAAAAGTCAGATATATTTCAAGTAGATACTCAATTAGCAATGATGAAACTTTCCTGAAACTTATTTGCAGCTTAGTCAAGACAAAATATAGAAATACATTTAAGAGCACAAAGATGCTTTCATGAAGTTGTTTTTCCTGGCTAAACTTCTAAACATAAATATTCAGTTCAGGTTGATTCATCTAAACACACCGACTGCTCTCGACCGAAAGGACTGCAAACTCAATACATACCCTTTATGAACATATGTAGTGGCATTGTCTGGCTCAAGGTCAATGCATTTATCATACATTTCATCAGCCTTGCCAAACTGCTGTTGATCAGTTAGTGCCTGAATCAAAAGAGAAACCTGTTTGTCAATATGCAACCAAAGCATGCACTCTGCACTCGGCCAATTCTAATTAAAACTGTATTGACAACGTGAGATTGGATGTAGTTCATTTACAGCAGAGCAGGCCAGGCACATCAGTTACCAGAGTTAAGTTTCAAAATTGAGGCTTTTTGTAAAGCTTCTGTGCTTTAAAGGCACAAATTGCTGACCACACTGTCACCTGTAATGGGAGATCCACAAGCAATATGCTGTGTGATGTAAATAAAAACCATTCTGAAAGTCTGTACTCTGCAAGCTTCAACTCTTCCTTTTTCAAATACACTTCTTTCAGAAGGAAATGCATCCATATTGCCAACCCACTTAAAACCAGAATGTCTCATGCTTGCTACTAAATCCAGCAGTATGTTCTTAGAGAAGAAATTATAGTCGCTGCTACAAGTGTACTCTGAACAGCTGTTCTAAACCACTACATGCCACTGGTAGCAGAACAAAAATGTCACCCTAGTTCCACACATCTGACTCTCAAATTACCCAGAGAATCCCTGACGTTCATCAGCTGAGATGCCACACATGCGGAAGGGGAGAATCATGCAGGAATGACCTCTGTCTCCTAATAACCACCCTCAACTCTCATTACTTATATCCTGCTCCACCAATTCCCCCTGTACTTCCTCTACCCCAGAAGACCCATAACCATAAATGCAAGTAGCTTATTCAAGACAGCATGTGTCATCTCAGAACTTAGTGTCAAGAATCTTCATTTCTTATTTGAAGAAATGTTATGTTATATCCAAGATAAAAAGTACAAGAGAATACAATATTTTCTTTAAGAGAGAGAAAAACATACCTGAGCATAGAGTGCATAGCCCTCAGCACACTTTGGAAATTTTTTAATGACATCTTCAAAGCCCTTCATGGCTGCTTGCACAGTCAAAGCATTACTTCCTGTATAAGCCTGGCGATACTATTCCAAGGAAAAAAATGAAAGAAAAAAATTACACCATCACCAGACTAAAAAAGAGGTTGATCAGGCCTCTACCCACCTCCCCAAGGGTTTCCTGCATCATAATAATTCAAAGCTATTTTACATAAGCTGAGAGAATTGGGATTGTTCAGCCTGGAGAAGGCTTTGGGGTGACCTAATTGTGGCCTTCACATACCTGAAGGGAGCCTATAAGAAAGACAGAGATGGATTTTTTACAAGAGCTTGTAGTGACAGGACAAAGGGGAATGGATTCAAATTGAATGACAGAGGGTTTAGACTGGATATTAGGAAAAAATTCTTGTAAAGGTGGTAAGACACTGGAACAGTGCCCAGAGAAGCTGTGGATGCCTCATCCATGGCAGTGTTCAAGGTCCAGTTGGATGGGGCTCTGAGCAACCTGGTCTAGTGGAAGGTGTCCCTGTCCATGACAGGGGAGCTGGAACTAGATGATCTTTGAGATCCCTTTCACCCCAGGGGTGAACCATTCTATGATTTTGTGCTACATTCCAGAAGGCAACAAGCCTGTACATCCTACCAAATCTGGTTTTGGGAACCTATCACATGTCCAACTGTCTGGACTTGGAGAGGAAAATGGGTGAAAGAAGGAAGTCATAAGGTCTGATAATTGTGATAGCCTCCCTGTACTTCAAATGCTTAGAAATTCCAAACTTGGCATTCCTCCTCGTTCACACCATGCAAAGCTGTCCTGACAAGATTCTTGCACACTGAGTCACTGTACTAGCTTGAAATAGTTTGTTTCCAATTTCTCGATGATGCCCGTTTTCCGCAATAGTAAAGCTTTATTAAAATCAATTCTATGTGCTCCAATTAGAACCAAGATTTTTGTTCCCCTCCCACAAAACAGAAAAAATGTTCTACTGTTTGAACAATGAATGTTTCAGACGGAAAGCAGCAAACCTATACTCCAGCTGAAGAACCTCATGCATTACTCCTTTACCTTATTTTTAAAAGACAGAGGTGCCTGTTGCCCTACTTTCCTGTTAAATAGAAATAAACCAGAGAAACACGGTGTTTTCCAGAACTCTTTAAAGACAAAGCACCCAGACCAACCCCAGCACATCACCTACCAGAGCGAAACATTTCTGTGCTTGCGCCAAGGCAGAATTGGGTCGCAATCGGATACATTCATCAAAGTCTTCCACAGCCTCCTCGATTTGGTCAAGCAGGATTTTCAGCTAGCCAGAACGAAAGAAAATCCTATTTCTCTATTTCATCTGTGCTTCAGACACTTATATGATAATTCAATTAGTCCCAGCTAGTCATATCATCTCCAGCTCAGTTTTAGAACTGTCTAGAAACCTACAAACCCCATAATTAAAAATCACTGTCATAATATATTATCAAAGCCACCAGTGAAACTCTGGCTACCCACACAAGCAGGCAATGACGCTGTGTAGGGATTGAGAATGCTTGCATTTTAGGCTGCTGCCATCACTGCTTCAGCATTATGTCCAGTCTCCAAAATTACGCCATATTTTCTCAAGTTGTTTTGCCTCTCTGTAGCCAGTATCTGTGGACTATTTGGACATTGAAGCATTTCAGCTTTTCCAGCTTGCATTTCAACTTCTTTTGTTTGGTTGGAGTTTTTCTGGTTTTGTTAAGACATTCTTATTCCTCCACAGGAGCAGAGTTCACTTCATCATTCTCTTACTTTACCATGAAGCTACGGTAAAACACTAATTTTCAATCTGCAGAAAACTTTCATTCCCTTCAGTCAACACATAGCACCACTTTCATTTCTGAGCACTAAAGAGGTCTAACAAATTCATGGAGAAAGACCCTTGATCTATGGAAGTCTTCCTTACAAATACGCAGCCTCTCTGCATATGCTAGTGTTCCTTTTTTACTTCCAGCACCATTCATCTTGCAGGTCTGTGGCAGCAGGCTTCTCTAGGGCTAGAAATTAGTCAAGGACACAGCAGTGTCACAAGGCAGAGAGAGATGAGCTGAACAGATCCAAGTCCAGGCCCCAGGGCTGCAGGTGTTACCAGGGGCATGTTACCTCTGCTGTAAAGCTTCCTGCTGTGCAGATGGTGCTCTGCCATCCAGGCCCCTGCACAGAACAGCTTTTATCTGCTCCAAATGTACACAAGCCCCAGTACTTGTAAGTCACAGTTTACACTGACTGAGGGCTTTCCAACAGCTATGGAAATAAACTGCTTCTGCCTGACCTGAACCTCCGAAGTAGGTTTGTATGTTTATCCCACAAAAGTTCCCAATCAGGAGTTCATGTTTTTCTGCCACAAACAGTATAAAGTGTCTCCAATGACACCATTTTTCCTTTTAGTATATACTGAAATAGCCTAGTGTTGGGACCAAAGGTCTAAGGCTTCTTACTTGTCCTCGATGGTGGTAAACATCAGCATTCTGAGGATCAATGTCAGCAGCCATGTTGAAGTCCTGAGTGGACAGCACAGGCTGCTGCTGCTGCATGTGCATACTGCCCCGTTTGATCAGAGCGTTGGCTCGCAGCTGCAAAAAACGGTCAGAGAAACATCAGCCACTCCAGTGTCCCTCCACATTGAAGGCTTCATTACAATCACAGCAAATTTTTCATTTGACTAGTTTCTCCCACTGACAGGTTTCAATTATTCTAAGCAGGAATAAATTTCATATTGACCCTAAATGAATTGACTGCCTTACTTAATTTCAAAAATGTCAGCCTATGCTTCTATCTCAGTTGATTTTCAAGCCCTTCCCAAATCCTTCTCAATTCCTGTGTTTACAAATACATCAATGTTTTTTGAAGCAGCTGAATGTGCAAGTGCACTTAAGGTTTTTCAGTTATCCAGAGTGGATAAGCCTCCAGTTCATTCAAACTTCCCTCGTTCTTTAGTTTGCACTACTCATCACCTTTAGCTTGCACTACTCAGTACAGTTGTCTCAAAAACCAACAAGCCCTTGAAAAAACCAATTTGTCAGGAACAAAACAGTAAATAAACCAGAATACTCCCACTAAAACATCTGAAAATTTGGAACAACAACTTCATGAAGTATATGGCAAGTTTATCATCTAACTTCTCAATCCCAACTACAATCCGGCTGTGACAGATTCTTACCTTCACATTTGCATCTTCCATGCTGATGACCTGATCTAGGTCTGGTTTGGCAGCACTTGCATTGCCAATAAGTAAGTAGAAAGTAGCTCGCAGAAGCAAAGCTTCTGCCATGTATTTTCCCTTTGCTTCAATTTCTTTTGTGCTTTCACTGATAATTTTGTCATAGTTCTCTTCTTCCATATATTGTTTTGCTCTCAAATAGCCAGAGCTGTAAATGATGTAAGAACAGTTGGATATATACATGCATTCACTGAACACTGCAATTTCCATTCAGATGTTTCATCAAATCATTACATATACTAACTTGTGCTATACTTTTACAACACCAGCATAGTTCCATTGGAACATCCATTCCTGGATGGAGCCACCAGGGATGAAAAACAATCTGCACCAAAACTGGCTAAATTACATGGGAAATAAAGAAGAAAAATGTTTTAAAGCTTCTGAATGTGAGCTTCATTTGCCTCTTGAGGTTTTTTTTTCACATGAAGAACAGCAATAATCTCTGCTTTAAAACAAAAGGGTGGAATTCATGGACAGGAAAGTGAAATATTAAACCTAGCAATGTGCAGCCTATATGTGGAAGAAAGGATTTAATAGCAAAAAATTACAGCACTGCCTTGTTCTCTGCTGTGTCCTGGATTCAGTGAATCTGCCTGTAGATCAGGACATTCTCTCTTACTTGAAAAAAAAATCATAATGCATTTTGCAATGGTTTCCAAACTGACAGCACTGGTATCTTCCAAAAATAATCTGGAAAGCAGCACAGTAAGTTTAAGAACCATTTACGTGGTGCTCAGGCTCCAGTAAAAAAAAACAACACAAAACCACAAAACCAAGTTTTTCTATGCCAGAACAAACTTCTCATTTGTGGGCAATTTGGTTCCAGAAAGGTAAAACACCCTTTCAGCCTCGGTTGCTGTAAATGCATATTTTCATTTTAAAATTCCCTTTTCCTAGCTCATCTTCTCCCTTCCAGGCCAAAAGCTAACTTGCTTTCTTCCTTGGAAATGCTCCTTCAGTATAAAATATTCCTTTCCCAAGTAGCATCATTCAACCCTCTCCAGTTCTCCCATCTCCTAAGATTAACTGTGATTCTGTAGTAAATATTTAGCATATTTTCTCAATCTCATTGTCCTTCCTCTGTTTAGTGCAAGTTTGGAACCAGCCAGTCAGCTTTCACTAAGGTTTCACTCACAATACTGGTATTATTTATATCAAAGGATTCTCCATGCCAAGTACTACACAAACAGCAGCACGTCACACTGAGCAGAATGTCCAAATCACGGCAAACTTAATTCCAATACGAAACGATTCCCAACTGTACTGTACACTCACTTTTCTTTTACTTCGGAAGCTTCTCCCTCCTTGTCCTTATCTTCATCTGATTTCTCACCCTTAAGCAAAGGTTGGGAAATTATATCATCTGTGAAAGAACTGAAGTAGGATTTAATGAACTGTGGTGAGGGCATCAGAGGCTCCCGATTCTGAAACAGAGAAAGGTAATTCCAAGTCATTAGGTGGTAAGATCAGATGGTAACAATGGAAATAGATAACAAATGTGATTATCAAAAAACATTGATGGAAGAATCAATGTACGACTTCCACCATCTCATCTGATAGCCTGATATTTTGGATTTGCCAGTTTGATGTTTAGGGATTCTTTAAACTTCAGATCACAATGCAATACCCCCTCACCAGTGAAAATAAAGTGATGATATTCGGGGGGAAGGGAGAGAGTATCTTTCCACACATTTGGCTAGAAATAAGGACTCTTGGGATATCATAAGACACTGGGGAGATGTACTAAGGCATTGGGTGTGCACATAAATTGGGTGAAAACTGCAAGCTAGTGGTTTAAGCATGAGCCTAAATTCAAGCAGATTCTGAATGGCAGTTCTCTCTTTTCTCCAACTTGTCCATGAAAAGCTGCTGTCATTGTTACAATGGAGACTAATGAGGCAATATCCTAGTTCTGTGTGGAACTTGGCCCAGACACCACACATTTCACTTAAAGTCCCAGAAGCAGCACCTCTCGGGTACTAAATCTTTTCTACAGTAAAAAAATACTTCTTTTTCAAAATAAACTGCACACAAGAATTACAATTCAATCTCTCCTGCAGGAAAACAATGAACACACTCGTCTGAAGCACACTCATCTTGTGATGCTATGTCCACCACACATAACACAGTTTGTTGTTACCTCGACACTACACATTTACATGAATTTCTGTAGGAAAGAAATTCAGCATCTCAAAACCAACACAGGATTTCAGTTCTTCAACCACCATCAAAAAACAAGCAAGAATGCTTTAATAACAAGCAAGAACGCGTTAATACCTGTCCCAACCTTTTTGTAAACCTACAGACACTTAAAATGACTGCTCCTGTCTACCCCTATGCTTCCACAGTTCTCTTCTGTGCAGTTTCCAAACATTCATGCATAGACGTCTGTTCCAACACACCCAGTTTCCATGAAGTTGCAAGTTCAGAAAAGCCCTATGTAGGGCAGCACACCAACTTAGGGTGTCTCCTGAATGTCATAACAAACTTCATTATTAAAGGGAAACAACTGCTAGAAGTAGATCTCTCTTCCCTGCTGAGGTCTCAAAAACTTTGGAGAGGTCTCAAGAGAAAATAACATTGGTACAATGACAGCTTTGTAGAAAACAGTTTGTGTCACTTCTTACACTTCAGCAGATGAAGACAGTGCCTTGTTTACAACAACTGACAGAATGCCAGCAACCAACTTTTCAACAACTGGTCAGGTGAAATAGCAATCAGTCAGCAATATCACAAGTCCTACCTTGTACTTCTCTTTGGCCTTTTCTTTTCCAAGGAGTTTAAGAACTTTATCAGCTAATAACATACTTTGCTGGTTTTGGAAGGCTTCTAAAATGCAGACTGCAGTGACATCTAGGAAACAACGTACAAAAGTGAGATTAAAGGAATTCTGATAGTCACTGGAGTACACTAAAATGTGCCACTGAGTACAACGAGGCACTGCCAAACTAATACACTTCCTATCCTCAGGCAAAAGTTTCTGTTTCCAGTTTGCTGTATTTACTGTATTTTTCAAGACACAAATTTGTGTCCAAAATGATCTTCCTGGGATAAAAGGACTTCATGACAGTGAATGAAAAGAAATTACATTTATTTTACTCTTCACGTTTTTATCTAGAGACAAACACACTTAAATGAACAGTGAAAATGCATATCTCCATCAGGGGCTTTCATCATTTTGAAACTTTGAGGAGAGTAATTATGTTCATATGATGTTAGCATTGAAAGTGCTAACATAGCTTCTCTTCTGGGACTGGTCTTTATTTTCTACTTCTAAAATTCACATTCAGTCCCATCACATCTCACTCACTCCTCAGTTTAAGAAATCTTTCTATATTCTATCTCAAGTTTTTCTGCTCACCTCCATGACTTTGGAAGGGAGCAAGGAGAAATACCTTGCTGGCCTATTTAAAGTGCCAGCCCCGATAGCATGCACCCCGATAGCTTTCATTCACACAGTAAAGACTCTGCAAAAGTTAACCCACTGCTGCCCGAGGGAAGCTCCGCAGTGTGAAATGCACTCTCACCACACACTGTTTCTCTGGATCCTCCACTTAACGCAATGCTACCACTGGTCTTCCCTGTTTAGTTTTCATTTAAACATCAGTGAAGATGAACAGAGCCTGGACTTGAAATCCAAGCACTGAATATGCTTGAAAAGTTAATGTCTTACCCTGGAGTTTTAGTATAGTTTCTGTAATTCTACACTGCTAGAGAGACTATTAAACCATCATTTATACAGAAACTCCCTGCAACTCTGGCATGGTCAGGAAGCACATCAGAGTCCCTGGGAAAATACGGCACCCCCAGAAAGAGCGTGTTATGCAAGCCCAGCAGGCACGCTCTGCCCAAAGCTGCACTCCAGGCTTGGCTGCAGCAGCAACATCTTCCCAAATTATACTGCCAGGGATCACTGGAGGAGTTTTCTGCTGGTAGTGCCAGGCGTTTTGAGGTTTGTTTTGTTTTGCTTTCCTCCACTACATGGGCATAACCCTACTTCCTGGGATTTTACTGGCCATATGTGGTTGACAGGTAAAAGCAGTTATAGAAAAACAGTGTATTTCAAAAAAAACAGCAAGAAAGCTTCATATCTGTCCTACTGTCAGAGGGACACTTGATCTTTTTTGGGGCTTTTATCACCTGGCAGCTACATATGGCTTAGATTTTATTCCAGCACTCTGGAAGTGCAGCTGATACATAGTGGCTGCAAAGGAGTGCACTAAATGAACTAAGATGTCCTTTTCTAGTCAGTATGGTCTTAAAGAGCATAAAGGCATTCTGCCAGCAGATAAACAGAGAGATAAAATTTCCACATCTAATTTACTTTCTAATTTGGCAGACCTAATTCTTAGCCATTACACATAATGAAACTAATTTAACAGATTTGCCAGCCAAAGCACTGCCTTATTTTCTGTCCTTCTTTGACAATGAGCACAGCTGAGAATTTCATTTGTCTTTTAACTTAACATCAGCAGGAATTTCACTTGATGAAATTTATATGGGTACTTCCAAGCAGTGTACTGTAGCTCAAAAGCATCCTGAGACAACACATCTGACCTGTAGTTCTTAATTTCCACGGCTTCTCAGTTACATCTTCCTGACAGTCGAAAATGTATTCTGTTTAGGAATAGCCCTTGGAAGGATTTGACACAGTAATTTCTGCCAAGTCCATAGTATTAATATTAAAAAAAAATTGAACCTGTTCTGGTTTTCACAACCTATGCACCAGAACAAAAAGCTACTGAAGCTGTTTTCCCTCTAATGCCTGTCCCATGCATTTAAATTACTGTAATATTTTATTTCTGACCATATATCTCCACTTGCAAAAACACCCTAATTTCTGTAGTAGTATAATTAAAACAAACAGAGAAGAAGAAAGTCTGTTTGCTGCATGGAAATAGAATGACTGTTGTCCTGGTTATCCACTTATCATGTTAGATGAACTCTATTCTAAAGTGAAGGAGTTTCCTGGAAAAAGAATACCTTGAGTTGCTACAATAACACCAATTTCTCAGCAGTTATTTCAGATGTAAGCAGACAAGAGCTTGAGAAATGTGAAAAGGTTTCTTTTGACAAGAGAAGAATATGTATTTGCAGAAGCTATGAATGGTTTTAAATAAATAATTCTGTATTACTGCAGCTACAGAAGTAAAAACAAAACAATTCCAGAAGCTGCCATCTCCAAAGCAGCAGAGCCAACTCCACTTTAAGCATACACAGCATGAGCCACTCACCTTCTAAACATTCCTTCTTATTGTCTAACTTCTCATGGGCCTTTGCACGTCTGAAGAGAGCTTTGACATATTTAGGGTTAAGCTCAACAGCCTTTGTGCAATCTTGTGCCACTTCTGTCCATTTTTGCTGTGGGCAGAAAAACAACACAGTGAGAGAGGCCTCCCTCAGCTCCCTGTGCTGGCTCCCACAGCCAGCTCCGGGGTCACGCGCACCCAACGCGGCTCCGGGGACTCCGGTTCTCCCTGCTCGCCTCTGCTTCTGCAAAGTGCCTCAGGGAGAAACTGCCTGGGCACCACTGCAAACCACCTGCACCAGAAAAGCCACAGAACAAACAGAATTCCTACAGAAACATGAGCCAGACAGTGTACAAATCCCATGGGAGAACATAATGAGTTGATGCAAAGATGCTTGCAGGAGGTAACATTGGGACTGAAAGACTGGTGTAAAACAACTAGAAGAAAAAAGATGGAAATACAATAAAAGCAAACAAGTTTACCAAAGTGCTAAAACTTCTTTTTTTTTTAAGTTATTTAAATTTATCAAAACATGCTTTTCTAATAGAGGAACCACATACATTTGGGATTCATTAAGGCATGAATTTGTGGCAGACAAGAACTGTTTTATCTGTCCTCTAACATCAGATTTATGTAAGCACAGTCTCTCACTTGATACTTCAGACTGTACAAAGCCAACTTTTCCACTCCTTTATACAGCTCACCAACTCAACCTCATAAGCAAATCCATCATACCATAATAAGCAACACTGGTTGACTTCTAAAATAACACCAAGTATACTCAGCTGTCAAGTAAATGTTACCTCCCCACGTGCAAAATTTTGGTCTTGGCCTTTACTAGGATCTCTGTGGTTTTTTGTTTAAATTTTGAAGTAGCATCCTTCCAAAATATTTGGCCTTTAACCTTTCTTTCACAGTTAAATACTCAAGAGAAGTAAAATTAACTTATACACAAGAAAATTGTTCCAGAGAATAAGAAATTAAAACTTTGTCTTAGAAGAACAGGATGCATAAGAATTACATAAGATAGACTGAGAGTAGTTAACAGAAAATAATTTTATTTACATTTAGAACTAAGTACGATGAGCTGAAAAAAGCTGCAACAGCATCTTGTGAATGCAGCAGATGTTATCACTTGGACCTTTCAGGGGATAAAAGTGACAAAATACAAAATTGATAATGCTACTTTTTATAATAAACACATAATTATCTTTAATTTCTTACCAGTTGTTCATAGGCAGCAGCTCTATTTTGATAGAAGGTAGAAAGATCAAGGTTTTTCTCAGGAGGGCACAGGCTGATAGCCTCAGTATAACACTGAATAGCTAGCTCATATTTTCCTGCTTTAAAGTATTTGTTTCCTTTGTTCTTGGCTGCTTGGGCTCTACCAAGAGGACTCTGAAAAAAGAAAGTGATAGATCAGTTCTAATTAAAAAGGCATCACAGCACACAAGCTATGCACTTTAGGGCTCATCTTCAAAGATATAAAAAGGGATCTGGGTTGTAAACTGTAGCCCAGATTTCTGAAAAATCTCACTGATTTCATTTCCTGGAAACACACAACAATTTTCTTTTGCAAGTGTATCAGACAGGAGACAACCTTCTCACAAGATTCACAACAATGGTAATAAACAATGCAGTGATTTCTGTTTGGAAAGCTAAACAGATTGTAATCTTTTACATGGCTGGTGATCAGAAGAACCAATGAGGTAAGCTGTTTCTCCAAAGGCTAAATGTGCAAAGACAACAAAGCCCTCAAAGCAACTCAGACAGATGAGTTTCTTCCTGAAATACCTACAGCCTATAAGACCAGAGGTGACTCATTAGACCATGAATTAAATATGGAAAACCTCTTGTGGAAAGACCTACTGAACAAGACAAATAAAACCTGTAAGGAAAATAAAGCTGGTTGGCCTTTCATGCACTAGACAAATCAACTTTATAGCTGACTCCTCCAGAGCTTCACACAATGACAAGTGTTGGACCATCACCATCTTAGCAGGGGATGGGGAAGTTTGCTGACTGGCCTGAGACCCTGCTAAATGCATCTTTATGTTCTGCACCACATGTTGATGATCTGTATTTCTGCAGAAACTAACATTGCTACTTGCAACCCCTGAATTTACAAATCAGTTATCAAATCTTGTGGTTTGTAAGAGATCAGATGCAAAAACGCTCTCTCTATCAAAGGGGTGTGACCTGCATTCAAGAAAGAGCTGCAAAAGATTCTAACATAGATCTTCCGGATTTCTGCTCCTCTGTCACAGCCTTGCTTCAGGGACAACATTTTTGGGCAGTTCTGCCAGACAAAAATGAACAGATGTATGAGCACACATGCCATTCTATCAACCTGAGGAGGGAAAGACTACAGACTGGGGACAGTAGTGTCTTCAACAATAGCTGCAGGATTCACTGCATCTCTCCTGAACTTCAGATCATCTAGGATTTGTTGGGAATTGTCCCTGCTGCTCTTTGACCATACTTCTGCCTCCTCTCCCCCCTCATCCACTGCCAGGGCCAAACTACAACCAGACAGCTGTAACACAAATTTGAAAGCAACTTCACGTTTCATTTGCCCATTTCCCTTATTGTCTGCTCATTTCATTCCAACCTGATCATTTTTTGCATCTAAGTGATTTACTTTAAAACTGAAAACTTGAGGGGAAACCAGGACTTGCTCTACAACCTGTCTTTTAAGGCCTGGATCCCTCTCCTGGAAGGAGAGAATCAGATAACGGGTACTAGCCTTAGTTCCTACATAAAAGCAGGCATCCAAATAGAACAAAAGTATCTTAGAGGCATTCTCCTGAGGGGAGACTTACAAGTGAAACCATATAAGGGAGAGAATTTCTTAAATATCCCTACTGCCAGAAAAGCTCTTCTCTCACAAGTCATTAATCATTGGGCTCACAGGAAATCAACCTGCACCATCTTCATTGTTCACAGAACAAGGCAATCTGCTAGGCTTTCAGATTTTTCTATTGTAAGGCTTTAAATTAATTCGACAAAAGATTATTAACTTCACCCCATACACCATGTGTAACTCCATGGATACATAAGCCAGAATTAGAGTTCAAATATTTTTACTGAGAGCCAAGTAACTGTGTATCTGATAAGTTGTTTCTTTAAAACGTAACCAAAGTCTCAAAAAGTTAAATTTATTTTGAGCAGGTCCTAAATTTACTCCCAAATACAACAATGCTTTTCTTTTAACAAAGGGAAGGGTTATGCATATGCTGCAAACTTAAATGCATGCAAGTCAGCTTGAATTTTTTCTTGTGCATTTCTAGAGCAAACCACATTAAAATGCCTTTGTGTAATAATCTTACAAACTTCAGTGCTGTTCCTATTAACTTGGGTCGAAAAACACATGGTATGGGCCATGTTGTAACATTCATACATGTGTTCCCAGAGTGAAAATTATTTAAGACAGCAGAGATTATGCCTAACTGTGACTTGATTACTACTTCATGATCACTGCCAATTGCTTCAGGCCAAGGATCTCCCATCCCAGTACGTGCCCCAGGCTGAGCAGTGCCCCAGGCTGAGCAGTCCGTGTGCTCCATCCGAGGCACTCTGAGAGCCCTGCCCCACAGTCCTTGAGTGACTCAAGACACAAAGCTACTACAGATGAGGACTGCTGGGTAACACCCAACGGCTGCTCCAGTGCCAGGTGTGGGAATCGTAGCTGGAAACAAGACGTGTGTAGGTCTGGGGCTGTCACTGGTGCTCTGCTGTTTTTTGGGAAGCATCAAGTCTTCAGACAAGCCTACAAAGCGCACACAACACGATCAAAAACTTCAGAGACATGATGCCAAAGTTATTACAGCAGTAACTGTTACATGAGTAGACTTTCAGTAACAGTTGCAGGGTCACAGACCACACAACCAATCATACAGACATGAATCATGGAACATCTGCTGACTCCATGGGTACCCCCTGCCGCACTCACTCAATGAGGCAAGAAATGTGGGGGTAAAGACGCAGAACTCAGAGCACAACACGCTCTCGAAATGAAGTCAGCAGCAGTGCCCAAGGCAAGGAAGAAATCAACTTCTTTGTTTGTTTATGCTGCCTTAAACTACACCTCTTGATCTGACATGCTTTATCTCTGCACCCTTACTCAAACTACTCTGCTGTAGCCCACAGTATGCACCCAAAACACCACGAAATCCAATGCACATTTTTGTTGGGTTTGGTGAGGTTTTTTGCTGTTGTTGGTTTTTTGGTGGCTGTTTATTTAAAAAGAATAGATATTAAAGAACTCACATTACAGTCTGGAATAGCTCGTGGTAGCACTAATAAAAATATGAAAATTAATTCCTCACATAAGGTCAGTTTTTGAAGGTTTTTCAAGCCTTAAATTTAACCTTGACAAATTTTTTAAGCATGTTTTTAAAAATTCCTTCTCAATTGCTACACTGGACATACATAAGATCTGTACATAAAAATTTGATTATGCAAAAAAACTTCCCGTACCTCATGCAAAAAACCTCACTTCTTCCATTTTCTTGCCTAAGTAATAATTCTAGACAGAATTTTCCAATTTCACTGCTTCTCCTCACCTGACCCACTGCCATCCTATGCGGCACACTGGATTTTCATACCCAAGGTGAAAGTCCATATAGAGCAAGAAAAACTCTCCAGTTTGTCATATTTTGGTCAAAGAATCTGTGCAACAACCAAACCGGCTCAATAAAATGAATGTAAGTTCATAACAGCTCAACAAAACAAATAACTCAGAAGTTATTTGCAGCTACACAAAAAATAACATCTCAGTACTTAGAACTGCTTTCAGCAACTGCTCATTAACAAGTCTTAGAGCAGGGCTTAAGCCAAAGGACACTTGTGAAATTGAGTTATCCAGGTACCTGAACAAGCAGATTCCTAACTGTCTAAAGAATAGACAACACTGACAAAATATTCTTAACTTCTACTTCAGCCTCAGCAAATGTGCTTTCCTCACAACATGTTCAGAACCTGTGTGCAAACAGCAACACACTGCCAGCTGCAAGAATAATAACGCTTAGTAACTCCCAGCGATGGCAATACTGTTAAACTATCAGTTCAGAACTTTATGTATTTGAGGGAGACTGTTATTCAAAGCAGAACAAGAAATTTCCTGCCAGCCAATGATGACAGTGATTCACAACAGAAGCCCGAGCAGAGAGTTTCAGCGTTTTCTTTTGGTTGAAAAGGATTTGCATGAACCCTTGTCTGACAGATGACATGGAGGGTGACTACTGTTTCAGCCATCTTAATTCAACTTGTCAAAAAATAAAGCCTTGGTCTAGACCTCTCTTCTGCCCTTTCCAAGTGAGAGGACCCTGAGATGACGTACCAGGAAAATAAAACCAAAAACACCTGTTCTTTCCTGAATACCTATCTTTCCTCTATTTTTTTTTGACTAAGGTTCAACTCAAGTCTTATTTCAAACAAAAGAATTAACTGAATATAAATGGTTTAAAAGTCTCCTTAGCACTAAAACCACTATGAGAAAAAGTATGTCTGCATGAGCTTTAGAAGTACATTCAAAGCATAAGCAAGGATGTATTATAGTCAGAAAAAACAAAGCCGAAATTCACAGGACAATTTCACAATGTTCTCAGTCAGTCACCTTCCTGTTAAACGAATTTGCCATCCATGCCTTCCATGAATAAGTGAGCTGCACATGAACTGGCAAGAGTCTAACAATTGTTCTACTGCTGTTGTACACACACTTAGGACAGCTTTCTACACCTGTCCACTACAGCTGGCATGAAACAGAAGACTTACAGTAGTTGTTAGTGAGATTTATTAAGCAACAGGTGCTCAGTACAATAGAAACGACTTTTTAGTTACTTTGCTTAGATCAATTCAGAGTAAGTACCAACATGAGTGTATCTAGACTAAGGGGTTCAATTCCTTCATACCCTGATCTGATGTCACAGCAGTGAGAGAGGCAGCATTCAGCAATGGCTACTAAAACAGATACTGGAAAGAAGCCGTGCTAGCTGGCTGCTGATCCTGATATGTGGCACCACAAAGGCCGAGTTTGTCACGTTCACCCACCACTGCACTCAAGGACTATACCCAGCTCACGGGAAAGTGTGTGGAGACAGGAACTGCTGTGGACCCCAATGGCTTTGTCTGCAATACACAAGGCCACCCAGCTGACCTCCTCGCACACCAAACACAGGGTTACCCTGTGAACTTGCTGGAAGAGTTAATGAGTAAGATTTGGACCTTCACAGAGCTGAAAAAGGAACTGAGTCCAACTTCATGGGGAAAAAATACTGAAGCAACCAATACATTACCTCACTGACTAACCAGTGCTCACTCCTGTAAGACAAGAAGGGTATAAAACCTGTTAAGAATTTATCATGGAATAAGTTAAAGAAAAAAAAAAAAAAAAGACTCATTTGGGCACCAACTAAAGCAATATATGCAAAGCACTCCACGTTTTAGTTAGGCAATATTCCCTACAAACTAGGAGAGCACATACAAAGCAACTGTTACTGAGTGACTAAAACACATTCCACCTAAATTATAAGAAACAACGACAACTATCATTAACAGATGCAATTTGGCTTTATGACCTTTGAGTCATCTATAGATGCAGTTTTATCACCATCACTTAACTGGTCCAATAATTCCAGTTTAGTGTACTGTTGAGGAGCTGTGCTTACAGAAGAAGGAATCGCAAAAGTAGTTCAGCTTTTCCCGATATAGCACCTGTGCTAAGGGCTTCTGCCAACACAATGTCAGTCACAGATCACACACTTGGCCAGTGCATCGATGCCAGGAGAATCCTCTGGTGCAGACACAGCCTGGGAAAAAAATGTGAGGCCTGTGCAGCAGGTAAAAGAAAAGCTTGAACTGCATGCAAAATAGTAACAAGTCTGAATAAAGAACAGGGAAGATATTGGACCCTTCATATTTTTTAAAGAACAAAGAAAAAAAAATCCAAGGTTGTATCTTCAGGAATGGTGATCAGAACATCAAATGGATATAAGGGCTGGCTTAATAAAAAGCACTAAAAAGTATGAGTCCTAAGTTACATTTAGGAGTAAAAGAATCGTTAGCTGTCACAGCTGTTGGTAGCGAATTCATTATTGATCTATGCGTTTTCCAAAAGATTTTCCTCTTGTATTTCAACTGTGAAATGAATTACTCGCTCTTTATTCACTGTGCAGACTTGTATGTGAAATTCAACTGAGTTTCAAAAAATACCCCATCATGCTAGAAAAGCAGACTAATACAATGCAGGCAGTTCTACAAGTGAAGCATCTGCAGTGGCTGTATTTTCAATCATGGGTCTTATCAATAATATCCATAACTAATAAAACATGAGAGGAAAGATGAAATCTACATGGCATCATTGCTTTGGATACGAATAACAGGAAGACAATTCTCCACACACACACAAAGCAGTCAAGGGAACTTGCAGCCACATTTATTATCCTGCTGCAGCCACATTTTGACCAGCTAGATAATTGTCTCATGTAATCAGTCAAATGTGATAACTTCTGCAGCTTTCCTAAGCAGTATCTCTTATTTCTTTACAGTGTAAGCAGTGACACTCTTCAAAAAACTTTGGATCATGTCGCACCACTCAATTTATTCTTAAATGCACAGCCTTCTGGTAATTCAATTTGTGGAGCAACACACAATATTTTAAATCAAATGCTATGTAAGTATTTTAAATGTTTTATGTGCTTCCTTCCTACAACTGCAGAATGACTACAAACCCTTGGATATTACTGGAATTCAGAAACACAATCAAGGAACCCAGAGCGAACACACCAACAGGGAAGTCACTGCAGCAAGACAAAGGTCACGAGCAGCCTGCAAACCAGAGCTCACACTGAGCAAGCACACTCCCATAAATACTCCAAATGCTGCTTGCAGCCACGAGCCAAAGTTACCACAGTAAACAGTCTGAAATTGTCCTCTGTACACGACTTGTTCAGTACTATTTAGTGCTCAGGAAGGAACAAATCACTGCATTCAAGTAATTGCCTCAAGGTCCAGCATAGGTTTTACAGCTTACTGTGCTTCCAGGAATGCCCGAGGGTACCTATGATTCACCAGCTGGGGAAGTTGCCACCTTCCTCACCACTCCCACGCGTGCCTGCCACTGCCTGCCCAATCGAGTCAATCTTCATCATTCAATCCATCAAGGTTACAACCGACATTTTACAGTCTCCGGAACGTGACTTTTTCCTCTTCTGATCATTTCAGATGGGAAGTTTAAACTGTCTAACAGTTCAAAGCATTTTGGTTAATGCACAAGAATGGGAGAAGAAAATGCAGTACGGGATATTCTTATCAAAGCCAACCAGTCTGTCAAATCCATCACTTCAAACACGCTTGTCAACTGCAACCTCACCTCAGTAATGCAGCGTGACGTTTGCAGATGTGCAAAAAGTGCATCTTAGAGGCATTTTTCCAAAAACAGATCTACAAGAGAACCACGGATCTGATCTGGACTCCAGTCAACTCATGTTGTCCTTCAGTTTTTGCACAGACCATTTTATCAGAAAATTCTCAGAACGGTAATTTACAACAGGATAAATGCATGTTTTGAGAGCATGCCTACTTAGGCAAATTCTACACCTAAAGTCTCTGCTGCATAAACTGTGTGGCTTCTACATTTTCATAGAACATACTCCATTTTAAAACTATCTTGACTGTGTTTTCATTCCACTCTGCTGTATCCAGCATCTCACACATAACAGATCAGAGATTTCCTTTTCAAAACACTATTCCTGGATGAAATTTACTCACAGCTACTCTAGATCTCAGATGCAGAGGTACGTTCCCCCCTCAGCAGCACAGATCCATGCTCAGTGAGTCGATGAGAAGATGCATTTGGCAACGCCTGTTCTCAGAACAAACTACTCCCGATCACTGTGTGGTGAGGGCAGAACCACGACCCTGAATGCCCGGCTAAGAGCGCTGTGGGTCACACAGGCTGACCACAGACAGACATGGAGCTCCGGGAGCAGGTCCAGCCAAGGGTGACAAAGGTGATTAAGGGACCCTAAAGGAGAAGTGCCTGATCAGCCTTGAGAAAAGATGGCTGAGTGAGAACCTCATCAATACCTATCAGCATCTGGAGAAAATGTGTCAGGAGGATGGGTCCAGGCTCTGCTTGGTGGTGCCAAGCAATGGGACAAGAGGCAATGGGCAAAAACTGATGCACAGAAGTTCCTCCTGAGCATGAGGAAGAAGTTCTTTACTGTGCAGTGACCGAGCACTGGAACAGGTTGCCCAGAGAGGCTGTGGAGTCTCCCGCACTGGAGATATTCCAGACCTCTCTGGGTACAATCCTGTGCAATGTGCCCTGGGATGACCCTGCACGACCCGGGAGATTGGACCAGATGACCCACTGTGGGCCCTTCCAACCTGCCCAGTCTGTGAGTCTGTGACCTGCCGGGCGCCTCACGCAGAGCATAACCAGGATGCCACCCGAGCTCCATCCCATCACACGCCCGCTCCTCGGTCGGGACCAGCACC
>VZRR01012565.1:979079-1061565 GCA_013398015.1 Oreocharis arfaki
CTCCCGGGGCGGCTCCCGGCCCCACAGCGCTGCAGCGGCCTCGGGGTCGCAGCGATCTGTGCGGGAGCAGTTCTGGGCCGCTCACACGGGAAGTGCACTCCGCATCTGGAGTGCTGTGACCCGTTCTGGGCTCCTCAGTACCAGAGAGCTCCTCGAGCGGGTCCAGCAAAGGACAACGAAGGGGATTACTCCCTCACTGGAGATCTTTCAGACGCATCTTGACACAATCCTGTGCCATGTGCTCTGGGATGAGCCTGCTTGAGCAGGGAGGTTGGACCACATGATCCACTGTGGCCCCTTCCAGCCTATCCAGCCCGTGATTCTGTAATTCTGTGAAGTTTCAGCTAACATGGCTGATTCAAACTTTCTAGGACTTTGTACTGAAGATTTTTGGAGCAATCCTTGTTATAAATGAAATCTGTTTTCTTCCCAGTTATTAACTGAACCTGTCATAAAAATAATTTAATATGCAACACTGGAATTTTGTTCATATGTGTGTCTATGCCTAGTTAAAATCCTTACCTGTCGGCAGAGGAAGCCTATGTTTCTGTCTCCACTTCCCTGGTGCACTTGACTGAAGATGAAGAGGAATCATCTTTGATATGTTTTTACAGTCAGATAGCTCCAGTCATGTCATGCCTGGAAATCTCTTTGTAGGTGGGAGGGAAATATGAGAAGACACATATTGCCCAGAAGGAAAAAGGACTGCAGATAAAAACAATATGATTGCAAAGCAAACACCTCAGGATCCCAACTGAAATTTGCTCTGCTGCGCTCTGAGTCAGTATATCTGCTTGTTTGGTAGTAAACAACTTGAGAAATGTCCTTTAATTTATGGATTATTAATATTTATCTAAGCATATTTTGATAAAGCTGTGGGCCAGCCCTTCTCCCAGTTCTCTCTGTCACCTGTCTCAGCAGGGCAGAAGCATTTTGTATTCCACACATCAGCCTGCAGTTCTGTCTTGTACATCAGTAAAGAATAAACTTGAACCATGCAATAGAAAATACCTATCGACAGGTCAATAGCTTCCTGCTGGGACAGCCTCAATTCCACTCACATGATGCTTCCTGTAGGCCTTCAGATGTGCTTTGTCTTTAGAGATGGGTGGCCTCCAGGATGTAAATCAACTTCAGGCTATTTGGGTATGGCCAGGAATGTCCTTCCCCACCTAGAGAATCAACCTACACATGCTTTTGATTGCTTCAGGTGTCTTTTTACTGTACTGTTTTGCAGGTATTCCTCTTGCTCCTATCCAGGCTGTTGCAGGCTTGCTTGTGTCTCCAAGCTCTCACACATCACATCTGAGCTGATGCCATCTGCACACCCATGTACTCAGGTCCCTCTGCTAATCACACTCTTGCCTGCCCTGGACAAGGTAAAATTGGACACGCAGACATCCATGACCAATCGTTCCCTTCACTCACATTGTTCAGAATGAACAGTCCTGCATGGTACTTACACCTCACACCTCCACCCACATGAATGAAATGAGAGTGTTGTAGCTACATCTGTAGTTCTAAGTAGGCTGGGGAAAAGGCAAGGTTTAATGCTGAACCACTGATTCTCTGTAATGCTAAGTTACCAGCAAGCTTTTTTGGCATGTTTCTGGCAGAGACCAACCAGCATCTCCACATCAATGCCTGGGCACCAGAGGAACACGTAGCACATACCAAGGACTGCTTCCAGTAGGAAGTTAGATTTGGGTTCTTCCTCTCATGCAGTGTTCCAACAGACACTATAGCCTTAGAGCCCTCCTTGTCCTCCTGCCAGGTCCCAGAGCATGTAACATATCTTCCAGTTTCACACCATACAAACAACAATAGGCCACACCAGTTTTTGTGGTATATCAGAGATTTTGAAATAAGGGACACACAGAAATGGCAACGAAGTGTTGCAGCCACAGTGCAGTACATAGAGCCTCGAAGAGACCCACAGCACAAACACCACACAGGGTACATGTGGTCAGTTTAGATACTTGATCTGAGGGCCAGAAGTCATTCCCTGGCCCTGTTCTGTTCTGTGGTGCAGGCAGGGCTTGTATGGCTTACACTCAGGGCTGGTGAGGCGGAACCAGCACATTTTTACCCTGAGTGCATTCAAGTGAGGCAGGGCCTCCCATAACCCTGATATGGCAGATGAAATTACTCAGGTGAAAAGCAGCAGCTGCAAGCTTACACTGTCATGACCCAAAAATGAGTGAGCAGTTGCTTCAGGGAGGGCTTCTACCTAAGACAGACCACGTTTCCTAAATACTGAAGGAGGAGCAGAGGCAACAGAAGTCAGCAGAGAGAGAGAGAGCAACAGGGGAAGAGTGAGCCATTTGTGCTCCCTCTCACAGAGCCAGCTAGGTCTCTGCAAGCAGCTGTGCCGGTTTCTGACCGACATCAATATGTCAATTCTGCTTCTCAAAAATCACAAGCCTACTTTGAGCCTGTGTATGCCCCCCACAGGCATGTAACTGTGGGCAATTCTGCATTGGTATTGACAGCTGGGGCACTCAACAGCAACACAGGGAGCAGCCACAGCCCTGCCACCCGCCCCCTGCGGCAGTGTCATATTGGACATTGCTGCAATGGAAAGGTTAAAGGAAACCTTGCTGAGAAGAGATGAGAAAGGGTGGACTTCATGTTCAGACAGCTCCCAGGGCTGCAGTGGGACAGGTTTTGGGGAGGGAGTGCAGAAAGAGTAGTTGAAACTGTGTCTCTGCTTCCTCTTGCTGGCAGAACAGTGTGAAGCTACCGGCCTGGTGGTGGAATTTGACCTTGCTTTGCCTCGTCTGGTTGGGAGACCCCCCCTACATTTGGAGCATCTGTACATGGAATATGATGAGGATGATGATATTTTCTTTGCAAAATGGATGAGCAGCTTCTGGGGCCACAACTTGATTGATGAGGAGAAAGAAGGCAGAGGCCATAAGAAACGTCAGACACGACTCTGTAGTGAAAGGAGAGCATCCCTACCGGTAAGAGCTGTGTGTGGCTTTCTCTGTGTGTGCAAGTGATTTACGTATAAATACAACTTCCATCCCCAGAGGCACAGCCCCAGGGATGTATGAGGAGGAGTATGGGACACCTTGCCAAGGAAGTTCAGTTCCTGCTGGCAGCTGCTAGTTGCTTTTTGAACTTAGCTGTCTGCCAGGGTCAGGCGTCTGGGTTCTTGGAATACAGGAAGACTGCCAAACTCCAAAGTAAGTGATGATAGAACCAGAAATGTAAGGAGAAGTGTGTGATAGCTGCCTAACTGTGTATTACAATGTTGTTCTGGCTGCTCAGCACAACCTGTCAGAGACCAAAACATCTTGCACCTGCACACATAAAGATTGTCTGTAATGAGTCTGTTCTTATGTGAAAAACTCTATAACTCCAAATGTATTGAAAGGATTTGGACCTAATTCTGCAACTCCAGGAAATTTTACCCTTTACCCCTAGGGACTTACCTGTTTTCAGGTGTAACTTCTATTTTAAACTAGAGGATGCAGTCCCGCCTGGTTTAAAACATCTGACTCTGAAAACAATGATACAACACGTAACAAAGCTTACTAAACTGTGAAGTAAGATTTTAAGGTAGAAGTACATTCTTTATTCTTAAATTAACAAAACAGTTGGGAAACGGGCAGGTTCATGTGCAGAAGGCAGCTCACAACTGTCTGAGTGATTATCAAAATTAGGTTAAACTGAAAACAGCTGTTCACAGTCATTTCTTTATTCAAAGATTGCTGCTTCTATTTCAGCTTTTAAAAGAACATTTAGGTGGTCCAAACCAGTCTCCTTTTCTTCCAACTACGTCAGTTGTCTAAACAAAGATACTATTTTTCCTTACAAACCATTATTTACTTATATCCTTAGATCTTTATGGCTGCAACAAAGCAAACGCTAGTATACTGGGGAGAAACAGCTAATCTTTTACAAACTTTTTTTTGTGCCATTCTATGTTTCCACCTTGCAAGTTCTTCTCCACTGCAGCTGTCATGTTCTAAACTGTGAGATTTTTTTATTTCAAAAAAAATTGGCAACTTGGCTAAGAAAAACAGAAGAGTCCAAAACCACTTCCTCCCTCTTTGAATTCTTGGACAGGCTGGAGAGGTAACCTTCATTCATAACTTCTGGTCTGATCAGCCACATTTGTTATTTACTCTTGTATTTCACCTTGGCCACAATTTCTTTAGGCCTCAATAGAAACTGGAGTGCAAGAATGTACTTTAAATCACTTTCCATTCAGCAAGGTGCTGAACACATCTCGTATATTTGTGTCTGTATTCGTGTGTGCATAGACACTTCATTTGAAGCATGTCCTTATATTCAATTTGTCCAAAAGCTATTTAAATATTTAGCTAATAGCTCTTCAAATACTTTGCTATACTTGCACTCCTGAATCCATACCTAGAATTTAGATTGTTAGCTGATAGAAGGACTGTGATTTTTTGATGTTATTGTTTAACAAGATAAAGCTATTGTGTACACTTAATTATGTCTGGCCTTTACATTAATGCTTCACACAAATTTTTCTTGCTCCACAAGTTTTATACAGAAGATGTAGATTTTAGCTGCTTTATTTCTCAGTGCCAGAAGTTGACTGGAGAAATGAGACAGGAAGATTTGTTTAGCGATTTTATGGTTTGGGGATACATTTTGAAATGAACTCTTGATTTGGAAGATGAGTAGTTGGTAGTAAAGAGCATTAGTACCTGTTGTCTTTAGCCAAATCCAGAAGTCAAACAAGTGGGCACTACTGATGCCTTAGAAATACCTCCAGAAAGAGCACCTCCTTGTTGAGAGCAGTAGCTTGCTATTGCACCTGGATGTGTGTTTTTTACACAGTTACTACAAATTACAACTACTGTAAGATTCATTATTACAAATTATAACTCTTGTAAGATTCAAAACACTGGTACTGTTATTTAAATATTGTCTTCATTTTACCAGAACAGTGCTAATTATCAGGAGGAATAATAACTGAGATTAGACTGCATCGCTTCTGAAAGTTCATTCCTCCACAGCAGATCATACTGTACCCTTTCTTCTGTCTCAACATTGAAAACTGAGATAACTCCACTGTCTGGATGAAAATCAAGTCAGCAAGTTCTGATACAGCTGTTGGCAAAAGCTCCTTGAGCAGGTACAGTGCTACTGCCAAAAGAGCACTGCCAGCTCACTTGGTCTTGTATCCAAGGCTGGTATTCAGGGCATCAGCAGCAGAGCAGTCCTGCCCACGTGAACTCCTTCTGCCCCACAAGCCTTTTGGTGCTATACAGCAAAGTGCTCCCAGGGTAGCACAAAAGGTGGTTCTGCTGCAAAATCACTTTCAGCTCCAAACTGGTGTATTGGTCTTCGTAGTTTTTTCTGTGCTGTAGTAAGACATTCAAGCCACTGCTCCCACCTCAAAGACAAAAATAATCTCCTGTGGTATCCTATTGTGGTACAGCCCCCATTCCAAATACGGGTAAAGTTTGGTAGAATAACTCCCAAAGTAACAACAGTTTTCATTTTTTTCTCCCCAATATCTTGGTATACCTCACAAATACTACTGAAATGAGCTTTGTAAAATGCTTTTGCTATTGTCATTCACATTTTGCAGAGAGGAACACAAAATTATATTCATCCTTCACTGGGTCACTGGCAAGTCAGGCTAAAACATGCAGCTCCACTCTCCTGGAAAGCTCAGAGCTGAGTATGTTGCTGTGTGCCAGCACTGAAAGTGAAAACCGCCTGGGGACAATTAAGTCACCTGTTTCCTTCTCCTTTATTTAACTTTTTCCCCTGGCAAACTTTAGGCAAATTAGCTGTGATACTCTTTTTGAAGCCTGCGGCTATGACTTTCCTTGGCACATTCTAGTTGTCCTACATCATTTCGGTTCAGAACAGTTCTTACCTCCCAGACATTTTGTAGTAAGGAAAAGACTGGGGGCAAAGGAGAACTGGTAAGAGTTTTACAACCCCATGCAGGTATCCACCTTCAAATAGACTTTGCTCACAGGAGAAAATTGCTGAGAGCAGCTGAGAGTGGGAGCAGAACAACTGACTGCTATTGAAGTTACTGACATTTAATTTAAACTAGACTTAGACTGAACATCTACCGCAGTATTGTTACTATAGACCAATTGGAGACCGGACCAAAACGCTTTTAAGAAATATATGCTTGTCTATAAGCTTCTCCCAAGGAAATGAATCCATGGGAGAGCATCTGAATGTCCGATGTTCCAAAACATCCCTAAATACTCGGATCATTGTGTAAACTCCAGCAAACAATGAACACTTGTGCTGACACACTGAAGATTAATTTTCTTACTGACAGCTGTGCAAGCTCTCAGATCAAGCCCAAAAGATGTAAGCAATTAGCTTGTCTTCAACAGAAACGGAGAAAGAGATAAGGCAAATTATACTGACAACAAGTTTTGTCGTGTGAAGTGTTTTTGTTTGTGTACCTTTTGTGTGTTTGAGATGGGCAGTTAGCAGAAGATTAGCTGTTTCGTAAATAGATACACTGAGCATGAGTGGCCTTTACCCAACACAGGAAAAAAAAAAAAGGGAGTTCTAATAGGAATGAGAAACAATCCCTGAGATCCCTTGGTGCTTCTGGCTTTCCCAGCACTGGTAAAAAATCCCCATTTTGATGGTGGAGAATTTTATGTATCATATAAAGCACTGTGAGAGAAGGCACAGTCACAGTAATATGATTGCATAGACCTGTCTGTGCAGCTTTACCCTTAGCCCACTGAGGCAGATGGGCATTTCAGAGGAAAGCCTGTCCCTTTTCTGGACCATTGCTGCCATATTGGTAGGTAAACTGCAGTCTTTTTGTTAAGGGCTTAACTGTAACTCTATCTGTGAAGGGAAATTAAAAAGCAACGTCTTAGTAAAAGAAAACATTTACAGACATTTCAAAAGAGGATTGATAGAATACAATCCTCCATTTCAGCTGTCCTCCTGTGTTTGTGGTTTGGTTTTTTTCCCAAACCCTCTAGGAACAGATACCAGTGATATTTACCATGAGACAATTTTTATTTCCAGGAAAGAATATATGTTGATGCCATTAAAATGACAGTGAAGACATTTAGCTTGTTGAGCCTGGCATGGCATGTGTGCTCCCATCCCTCGAGCACAATGTGATTGCTTTGATGCTTTCTAAAGTAACAATACAATATGACCTTACAGAACTTGCAGCTGTATTGACCAGTTTGAAACCAAAGTAAAAATAATATGGCAGAAATCATTAACACTACTCTCAGAGGCAGTCCATAATACTGGACATAGCAAGCTTATGCCTGGAAAATAAAAATGGAACCAATACCATGTTTTTTGTAAACTCTCCTTATTAGGTACTTCTGTTGCGTGAGAGATTTATTATTTTTAGCATCTCTCATCAAGCCTGTCTAATGTGATGTAGCCACAGCCATACGAATGCACAGCCTCACTATTCAGAGAAAGGCTGCATAGGTTCCTGTTATGCCAATACATTTATAGTAGCATCTGGGCCAGAGTGCATGAAATTGTGAGCAGGACATGTTTCAGGTCCCTTGCAGTCCAAGGGGACTTGTAGATTCATGTGAACACTATACCAAGTTGGTTTAGTTTTCCCCTGTTTATTAAAATAACAAAACAACCAAGACACACACCACAAACCCTACTCTGAGTGTAAGGTTTTCTACTGGATTTTCTTAGAAAGCATTGCAGAACCTGTAGGATAAGCCTTCATTTGTTATAAACAATCACAGCTCCCTTAAAGCTAGCAGAACTTCTCAGGGTTACTTAGTAGCAGAAGGCTTAGCACCAGGCTTATACAAAACACAGAATCACAGACTCAATTGGGTTGGAAAAGACCCCTGAGATCATGGAGTCCAGCCTTTCACTAAACCACCACCATGTCAACTAGACCATGGCACTGAGTGCCACGTCCAGGCTTTTCTTAAACACCTCCAGGGACAGTGATTCCACCACCTCTCTGGGCAGCCCATTCCAATGTCTAATCATCCTTTCTGTGAAGAAATTCCCCATAATGTCCAAAACATATATTCATTCAAAAATGTATGCAGCAGCTGGGTGCCTGGAATGCTTTAATCTGACACCTGCAGGGGTGTAATTTTCAGTACCTCCCATCTCTCACAGTTTTCACCATCTGCATCTTACCAGTGTCCAGCTACTCATCCTGAAAAAGCATCAACAGCTGGTAGGGTTTGGGGTATTCCCCGGCTCAGTGTGGGGTCCTTCTCACCCATCTCTTCTACAGGTCTGTCCATTTCTAAAACCGCTGATACATGACTCTGCAGGACACAGCAGTTCTGTATCAGTTTAATCTCCTTTACAGACATTCAATTAAACACAGCTGATGCAGATCAATAGCTCTTATCTGCATGCCAGGCTTGGGAAAATTGAATCACACAGAAACTAAACAACTATCTACCCCCTTCCCACTTCAGTCCTGCAAATGTAATTGGAGGAGTTTGTTTCCTACCACTTCTTTTGCTGGGATGTGTCCCTCAGTGCCCGGAAAGTGCTCCTCCATTAGTTCAGGACAAATGTGCCCAAGAAACCAGCTGAAAATTCAAAGATGGACAATAAAGCATCTTGTCTGCATGTAGGCCACGCTGAAAATTTGACCTGGGGATCAAACCTCTTATCTGACTCATCTGGCCACAGAAGGCTGGGTAATGCATTTTGAGAGTCCTGCAGCCGGGTGCAAGGCCTGAGTTTTAGAGGTTATGAAGAATCCCAGTTTCTTTTAGTGTCAGTGAACACTAAGAGGACCCAGCACACTTTACGTTTGAAATGTTCATCTGTTTGCCAAAACTTAGATCCTCAAACCCAGGAATAATAGGAAATTCTGCCTCTGCTGCCTTCAGAAAGCAAGTTCTTGGCAGTGTGATTCTCCTGCACACTGAAAGATAAAAAGAAAGATATAGAATTCTGGGCAAGGTCCTTCACTTTGCACCACTGTTTGGAGAGCCTCTGTGGCAGAATAAAAATTCTGCTTTGTGTGCTCTGCTTTAATATGCAGTACTCAGCCAACACCTTTTGTTTTCCAGGCCCAGCTTTCCTCCCTCCATACAACACGACTTCATGCTTCTGCCAAAGGCTCATCTTCAGGCCACCTCAGGGGCTCCAAGGAATTTCAGGAAGACCAAGATGTCAAATGCCACTGCCACAGGAAGGCAAGCAGAACACCTTCAGCAGACAGCTCATGCCCAGAGACAAGATCAAACTCCATTCAGGAATTTGCAGAGTCCTTTGAAAAGCAATTGCATCTCAAAAGCAAACGCTCCGTTTCTTTGGTAGGTAACAACCAACTTAAGTTCACTACAGAACAAAGAAGCCCAAGCAACCAAGTCAGCTTTATCCTTTGTGTAATTGCTGTGACATTGCTAGGGGAAGTGCAGACACAAACTCCAATTGTAATTTCTCATTTTATGTGGTCTCAAATTGCTACAGTAGCACAAACAAGGTTAAAGTTGTATTGTTAGTGTGAGGATGCTTGTTGTGGTGTTACTGTCTAAGCTTATTCAGGAATGTTTATCCTCAAAATGAGGCACCACAGTGGTTCATGTGGCAATGTTTTCAGAGGTTTCTATGGCTGTGACAACAAAACATGACAATATAAAGCCAGGTTTGCCTCACTTTTGCTGCAAGACTCAGCTCACTTTTTCACTGCTCCTGACCTGACTTAACCTATATGGCATTATCTGTAATACTGCCAGACACTGCAGTGTTTGAGAGGCTTCTCTTTTACCACTCAGGACTCCATCCATCTGCTTTCTGCAGTGTCACCACACAGCTGCAGCAGCAGCTATTGCTATAAGTGGCTGAACATAATTTCACTGAAAGGGCATGCAGGCAGCAGAGTATTCTCCCCACATTTCATCCTTCTCCCCATCATTCTGTCCTGAGCCATGAGCATTTGTTTTGTGTGGTGCATGTTGATGAAGTAGCCAATAACAACCTTTTCTCTATGACACTTTATTAAATTTTTATTATTATGATACATAATATCTGCTGTACCATACAATGGAAGAAAGGGTAATAAATCCTAACTCACTTTTAAGTATCAGAAGAACACTATCAAATTGCCACTCCATTCAAAAATCTGTGCTTGAATAACACCTGACATTAGCATCAAATAGCCACAGAAGGAAGTATCTTTTTTTCTTCAGTTTCTTGACACTGACAGTTTGTATGGAGACGTAATTTTCAGCTCTCTTTGCAGATCTTCTGCACAGCAAAAGGGAAAAAAAATCTCTTTTCAATAAGCAGCATAATTACACATTCAGTCCCATAATTATAGTCCTTGCATGACCAGTCTCCAAGATTATGCAAAATTATGGTGATGACTGTTACACCATTGTCAAAATTTAAAGTGCATTCTCTAATCTTCTTTTTCCTCTTCAGGAACTTTTCAGTTGATTTCATTTGGAAATTTATATTGCCTCATATGCTAACATTTACCAGTGGTTGTCTGGTTTATCATTTATAATTTCTCAAAAATGCCTGTGTCTAGAAAGTCTGTGAGTGTGTAGTTGTTGTATGGTTAGGTATAGTGAGCATAATGTATGAGATGTGAAGCACTTGAGAACCTCGAAGAACGGAGCAATAGGCCCGAGATCTGAAAGGAAATTTGGGCTTAAAACTATGTCTCCAAGTGGAGCATTTTTTTGCATTCAGAGCTCTGTGGGTGCAATTCAAACCACCACGATCAGACAGGTGAACAGTGTGGGAAAGGTAATTCATCTCCTTCCCTGCACATTGCTTTTGTCTTATAAATGTGTCTTTGAGAGTCCTTCATGTCCTTGTTCTCAGTGAGGTCTTTGCAGCCAGCACTGAGCAGCCTTCAGGGACTTAAAGATGGATCATGTGAAAGGACAGAAACATGGAGTCTGGGCTGAAATCTCAGAGCCTCTCCCTCTCTCCCTCATGTCTGCTCTCCTCTTCAAGTCCACTGGGCTGGTGACCCTCCTATCATATACAGAGTAAAATCAAAGCATGTGTGCTGCTTCTTGCTGAGCTTTAGGGTGACTGGCTTGGGCCTCGAATTTGAGCCCATCATGGTAAAGCTGATCTTAGTGAGGCAGGTTACTGGAATATTTTGTTACATAGTGAAATTTTATTTTTAGCGCTTTTTTGTTGTTGTTGTTGTTCTTGTAGGAGTCACTTTTAATTCCCTGCTATTTTCCCCCTGCCTTTTAGCAACCTGAAGGTGCAAAGGAGAGACGAGAAAGAGAAAGATTGCATTTGAGAAAAAGCAAGTCTCATAAGAAAATGAGAGAAAAATCAGAGCCAAGGAGAGAGCAGGAAGAAGCCGAAGGTTCGGAAGTACCTGCAAAACACAACGAACAGTTTCCATCACAAGCAAGCATTCAGAAAGGTTATGTATGCACTGGCAGCTAGAATGTATTGAGATAATCAATCTTAAACACTCTCTCTGAAGAGCAGAGGGAGCATTCTTGTTCTGTTTTGACTAGGAGAGGCCTATTAGCTAGAATAACCCCTAAGCTGTAAATCAAAAGTAAAATTCAGCTGCATCACTGGCCCCAGGTAACTACCTTCCTTTCTTTACTTTTGTCATTAGAAATGTGACCTTTATCATAGGAGTGTATCGGTAGCAAGATCCAAGTTAGAAATTAACCACTGTAAGAGGGTCTCAGGCAAATTTAGCATTGCAGCAGGACAGTGGTGGATGTGTTCATTTTAGAGGAGACCACCATCTGTGAATTACAGAGCCATGCAAAGCCTTATGTTTCTTTTTTAATTGAAAACAGGCTTTTTGGTAGGTTTGGGAAGAAAAAAGTACACATAAGCAGCCAACTGCTTCCTGGCCCTGACATTCACTCAGATTGTCCTTGAAAACAGGTATCTTTTTGCTTTGACAATTTTTCAGCTCCAAATTTATGTAAGAGAAGAGAATATAAGAGAAGCCCATATTCTCTCCTACACCTCCCTGATGTCTCACTTCTCTCTGCTTTTCCTATCACTATACAGTATGACTCTGGTTTGTCTGGCATCTCCCAACTCTCTCCCGTGTCCTCAGTCCCGTTTCCCCAGTCGCACAACTAGTTCTTTCTCCCAACTTTACCCTCATCACCTTGCTTCTGTTGTGGCCTTCCCCCTCTCCATTTACTAATTTATAGCCTTGTCCTGTAGCTACCAACCTCTTTTTACTACATCTCTAGTTTGTTTCATCAAAACTTGAGCCTTGCTGAAAATTCTCCAGTAAAACCAGAGATGTTCTGTTTCTCATATTTCCATATAATCTCTTCAAGGGGTTGCTGAGGCATTGCAACCCTTTTTCGTTTCCTAGAACTTGGGCCCAACTGGCTGTCTATGGTAAGCAGGACTTAGGAAAACTGTTCCTCTGGCTGAAGATCTCCTGACTACAGGGGTAACTCTCATCTCTACATGCTCACAAACACATACACGCTCCCACAATTCCCCTATGCCCCCCTTTCTTCAACAGTGTTCTCTGCAGATACAACCCTGCTCTCTTTGGGAATAATCTCCCTAGGCCTAGTATGGAGAAAGCCTGGTTTGGATAATATGGTTAGAGAAGAGTGAAGATGAATGAAGTCATGAGCAAAAGTCAAGGTCTGATGGATATTCTTCCTGTGATTTTCTGTAATCAACAAAGATCTTACCAATTTACCTTAGAGCCTTACTTTCAAATGTTCAGCCCTTTAAAAATTTAGGGCATCCTTAAAACTTTGTAACACTTATCTCCATTAAGGGATTGAGTTGTTTGGGTTTTTTGTTTAGGGCTTTGGGGCATATATAAGAAAGCAATTGAACCCTTACTGATGCTTGTAAATTGCTTCTTACCTGGTAATATATATTATAAACTAATAAATCTAATAATGGAAAAGTGTTGTTCCTGTCCTTCCCAATCCAGATTGAATTTTTACAACATTCTTCTGTCAGGCAGAACTTACATACAGATGACTTTCCCTTTACAACCTTAATCTGAAGACTGCATTACAAAAGATCTGGACAGAAAAGAGGATGCCCAGCAGTGTCTGAGTTCCTCAGATGAAACCTCTCACGTACATCCTTTCTGGTATCAGCCTGTCCTCACATCTTGGGAGAGCTGAATGCCATGGCTGCATCAGCTTTGCCCGCATTTCAGACCATCAGCTGCCTCCTCCTGTTTTACAGACAGGTTTACTCAACAGGCCCCAGCAGAATTTGTCTGTGTTCATCAGACCAACGTGCTGGCTGTATGCCACACCTGATGGAAAGAAAACACCAAACAGAGCTAAAATAGGAGAGCCATGTGTGGCTGACTCTGACTTGCTGGTTACCATCTCCATAAAAGCACAGAGAAGCCTCACTGCCACCGAGGCAGCTGGGCAGCTCTGCCTGCAAACAGCCCTCGCCGTGTTCCACCAAATCCCATCTCTCTGACAGCATTTGTCTGTTTGGGAGTCTGTAAGTGTTTATGTGCTTTTGAACCAGCCCATCAGCCCCATGGTGTGACTCTGGAAACAGAAGCTTTCACATAATGTCCCTTTTTTACTCAAAAGTGTTCCCTCTTGCTTTGTATCATGGCTGATTAGACCAACAGCCCTTTCCAGCTCAGTCCCATCCAGTCTGATCCAGCAATAGTATTACTTAGAAGGACTGAAACTTGCGTGATGGAATGAAATAATTCTCCACAGAAATTAACAAGTATTCCATAACAGATTTGGGAAGGAAGGTAACCATCCAAAGAGGAATCTGATTGCAATGGCATGTCTGATATTTCTGTTTCCACAGGAAGCAGAATATGCAAGTAGTCAGAAAGACTCCAGAGGGTTTTCATTCTCACAGTAGGTCACTAGTTCAGTCGTGACCGACATAAAAAGTGGTCACTGCCTTGATTCTCATCCTGAATTCCCAGAGCAACAGGGCTGGCTGCAGGCAGTTTCTGCACAAACACCCATTCCTGGGCAAACAGTTTGCTTTTTCTACCCTTTCCAAGAGTGAGATGGCTGCAAGTTGCATCAGAGTCTAAACCTCGGACATGATGGAGGTCAGGCTTCAGTGGGAAGTGAAGCCAAAGGGATGAAAAAATCCAAAATACTCATTAAGAAGAAATAGTGAAAATGTGAAACAGAAAGGGGAATGAGCGGGAAAACTGGTGTGATCCAGGGACCCATGAAGGAAATATCGCTGTGTCTCCCAGGTGGAAGACCATGGTCTGATAAAACACTCAAGTATCCTTGTGGATTCTTCCAGCACTTCAGGCTAGCTAGAAAGTGCTCATGTGGGAAGGGAAGATGTGGATACGTACAAACCTTCCAAGAATGAGTTATACCCCAGTGTTTTCTGAGAGGGCTAAGAAGAGAACATCAGTTGTGGTTACCTTTTCAGTCAGGTGGGCATTCCCAAAGCAAAATATTTATGCTTGCTTCTCAGGTATTGTTTATTTGCAGCATAGTTTGGAGGATGAATTAAATTTTGAGTGCTGGTTAACTTATCATGTACTGGTATATGAAATGCCATACCCCACACAGGTAAAATGATGTAACAGCTGTATTTATGTACATACTCACAACAATCCTTTCTGGGAAAAAAAATTAGGAAATATTTGAATGCATGAATAAAATAAAAATAAAGAAACTACGATGTATAACTGAAGAAGAATATAACACCCTTTAAAAAAAAGAAACAAAATATTAAATACAAAAATATTAAAATATTCATCATCAGTTTTTTTGTTCTTTAGCACAAAAAATGTTATTTGGGTAAGCACAGTTCTGGCTCTGAATGCATTCAGTGTACATGTGAATAGTGCAAAGCCACATAGAGATATAATCAAGATTGATAACTGAAATTATTCACACAGCAATGAATCATAATCACAGGACTTTGAGCTTACCACAGTCTTCTGCCAAAACTGTTGTAAACAAACAGGTCTTGAAATATTTCCAGAGAGATATTACAGCCAAAATCTAAGTCATTCGATGAGAGAATTGAACACTGAAATACAACAAACTTCATGAAGAATGCCCTGCCTGCAGTTGCTGTGCCAGAGCTTTAGGTAACTGTACAAGAACAAATGTGAAAATAAACACACCCATCATAGAAAACATTGCTTGTGGCATGTTGATTTTAATTTTCACTCTTGTTTTAGATTGGATTGACAGATACTATTCCTCCTATGAGGAGGATTCATCTGAATCCCAGCTCAGTATCTACAGTTCTTTGGAAAAAGAAAATTCCTCTCAGCTGTGTCTTGTCCCTGAGGTCAGACAGAAAATAAGAGAAAGAAGTGATACAAGGAGCATCAATATTCTGTCACATTGGATGCATTCTTGTCCTTCTTATATGTTTGTCAAAATGCTTCAGTTCATACAATTTCTAAACTGACAAAGTTTTGGTGTATTGAGAAAACCAACCAACTTGTGACAGTTGTACATGAATTTTCACCAAAAAGCCATTGAGGCCCCTAAAGAGAGTCCTCAGACTGGAGAATTTGTCTTGTTTCTGATAATGAAATACCAAAAAAGAACTGGTTTTTTTTGCTCTAAAGCTTGAGCAGAAGGATTCATGGATATGGTTGCCTGCAACCATATCCCATGACATGAGGTGAATGCTAAGGTTTGGCCCTTTGAAAAGCAGCCCTTCCTGGACCATTATGCAATGGCTCTCATTTGATATACTGCTCTTCCTGTATACACAAAATACATCTTAAATGTTTCTCATAAGCATTTTAAAGATAGTGGGTCTACTCCCTGAGGACTCCTGTACAGATAAATTTGCCTGTCAGAAAGCAGCTACAGTGATTTTAGGTTCACACAAGTTTATGCCTGGCAGAGGGGAATGATTTCTCTCTGCGAATGGTTTCAGTTCTTTGCTCTAGTGCTCCCAGCAGTAATAAAAGGTCCTCAGGGATAACAAAGTAACTTTGGGCTGCTGCCACCTGTGCGGGAGTGGCAATCACAGTTTAGCCCAGGATTTGGGATGCAAAATACATATTCATTAATTCCTTCTCTGTTGTGCCAAGTTCTACATGCCCACAGTGGCAGATGAGGCTACTTCAGATCTTCCATTCCTTTGATGCCTTTTGCATGGAACAAAAGGATTCTCAGATTAGGATAATTCAGGTCTCAACTGGTCAATGGACATCAACCATAAGGTCCATCACTCACTCAGGGTACTCACTGCAATGTGATTACCTAATTCAAAGCAATTCTGTGCTGAGAATGCTTAAGACTGATAAAAATTTCTTTGCAATTGAAGCAAGAAGATTTAGATCCATGTGCAATTTCTCATGGCGACTTGGGGACTGACAGGAGCACAGAACTTCACTGCATGCACAGCTTTCACAAGGAGGGATCATGGCAAACTCTCAGGGCCTTATTTTCTGTTACTTTCAATATAGAGAGTAGAGGAAGGACAGATCTGGACTAAACCCTGAATTCTGGTGACTGAAAGGTGTGTGCGTTGAAGCTGCTGCAGTAATCCCATGTTACAGATGCTACTTAGAAGGTGGGAGAACCCTCAGTATTGTCTTTTAATGGCTTTTAACAAAGTTTTGCACTGATGGAAAGACCAAGGGTGAAGATGGGCCACACTGAAGCTGCTGCAGCCAGACTGCATCATTCTTTAAATAGCTATATTAGTGGAAAAGGGGAACACTGGGCTCTGAAGGAGCTGCAAGTAGTGGGGTGTTTCAACCTCTGCAGTTCAGAGCTGGCACTGCAGAGAGGGAGCAATCAGTTCTACTAATTCCCAGCTAGTTGATAGACTGTGTCCAGCTCTGGAGTCCCCAACACGAGAAATACGTTAACCTGTTGGAATGAGTCCAGAGGTGAGCCACCAAACTCATCACAGACCTGGAGCACTTCTCCTATGGTGACAGGCTGAGAGTTTTGGGACTGTTCAGTGTTGCAGTGCTAGGTGTTGCTTAGCTGCTGCAGCTTTCCCTGGGAGCGCAGCGGGGGCTTCTTGGGACAAGGCAGGGATTCTCTGCCCTCCTGCAGTCCATCTCGGATGCCCCGCACCGCTGCTCCAGCTGCCAGCCTGCAACTTCAGTGATGGCAAAGGAGGTGAGAAGGCTCTCCTCATGGCACTGCAAAGGTNAAATCTGGATAGGAACTTTTCACAAGGGCATGGAGATTGTGGACTCTCCAACCCTGGAAGTGTTCAAGGCCAGGCTGGATGAAGCCCTGAGTAACCACATTTATTGGAATATTCCTTGCTCATGGCAGAGTGCTTGGAACCAGACAATCTTTTAAGGTCCCTTCCAACCCAAACCAATCAGTGATTCTGATGATAGAGATAAGTTATGTGGTATAGTTGTTGCCTATATTGATAACCTCAGGAAAGGCACCAAGCACCAAGTACTCTTCCCTTTGGAGGTTCTTTCTGTAGACACATTGGTGGGGTGGGGTGGAGTGGAGTGAGAGAAGCAGGCATAACTGCTGTGCTACAGTTGTACTTCGAAACACTAATCTTACCTCAAGACTCTTTGGTCTGGTATCAAATAAGCAAAATTAGAAAGCACTGGATATCACATTCTTCTAGGAAAAAAATAAAGCTGTGTCCTGCTGAAGATATTCTGATGATGAGAGGGCTTCATCTAATAATAGCAACCTTTGTTTCCTTAAGATCAATGATCCAGCTAATAATTTGGACATGGGATCTTAATTTCTGAAGGGGATGTATCAGCTCCACCTCTTAAAGCTCCTGAGAAATAACAGGAATTCTTGCATTAAAATCCTGTTTGCAAGTGCTCTTTCCCACTTGCTTTTAACAGTGTATTCAAAAGTCGCTGCTAAAGAAACCAACCTGTCCCACATGCCATGTCTTGGCACTTCTGTAAAGTCAGCAGCAGGTTCTTGTCCTCTTTGTTGAAGAAGTCAAGCAGAGAGGGTTCTTTAGGATTACAGAGGGGAACTATTCAAGGCTTGATTCTAGATACAGCAGAAAAGAGAAACCAAAACTTTACTCGGTGGATCCATGCATTATAAGGTTACTGTAAGGGCTGTGGATTTTTACAAATTTCAGAGATTAACTTTGAAGCTAAAAACTCCTAGCTCCTTCCCAGGGCTTAGGAAAGAAGTAAAGTATTTTTACAATTGCTTGGACAGTGTAAATCAAAATTGCACATTTGCTACAAAATATATAGTTTGCAAGTTCTTTCACGATCGCTTATCAACTAGATAACCTTTACAGCCATTTTCCAGCAGAGGGAGTCTGTCCATACCAAGTGAGAACATACTCTATAGTCCAGTGCAAGCACAAGTTTGAGACTAAAATAGTTACAGTGCCAGCAGGAGATAACCATCATCAAGAGCGCAGATCCATGTGGTCAAATTTTGCTCTGTGTTGATCATATATGACTTTTTTTTTATATAAAGGAAATTAGTATACACTGAAACCCGTGGTAGAGTTTACTCTGGTATTAGGGACTGAGTTTAGTCTGGTATTAGGGCAGTATTTACCCTGTGGTCAGCAGAGAATCCTGATCCAGCTCTGGAGATCCCATTTTGCTATCTCACTCGTTGGCAGCTCCTTGCTGCAGGTGTTTCCCAAACTGCGCTATTCCTCTGCCCTCCATTTCCAGGGCACAGCCCACACTCCCCTCCTTGTATCTGGCTGGGGAGCTGCTGGTGCAGCCCTGGATGCCCCAGCCCCAAGCACACGGAATGCCCAGGCTGGAGGGAAGGGATGAGCACCAATGCTGCAGAGGGATGGAGGTCCCCATGGCTGCTGCTTTCCTTGGGATCAACGGGTGACCAACATCACAGACAGCTCACCAGCTACTGCCCAGCTTCTCTTCACCTCTGGGGCAGCCCTGGGGTTCATCAGGTTCCTCTCTGCACCCAGAAACCAGGGTGGCTTGCCTGCCCACACCTCTCTGAAACCTTCCTCAAGTACTTGCCTATAATCATTACATCATCACTAAGAGGTTTGCTGCTCCCAGTGTTCAGTCCTGCTTTCCAGATTTTCAATGTTAAGTATGGAAAATATTTTGGGAAACTCTCTCCTAGTCCTTACTTTAGGAAGGATAATACATTTCTTGCCCCAGGTTTATTCTGACAGAATAAACCTCCGTGAGAAAAACCAATACCATTTTTATTCTTACAAGCAGCACAAGCACTTTTCACATACAACTTAGCTGAAAATAAGCTGTATTTTAAAATACATTTGGAAACATCTCTGTTCGTCAAATGCAACCTCTCCTCTACAACAGCTAAGTGAGATGAGTGGCATGTCCACCCCAATTTTGGTTGGTCCAGTTCAGAGTCCGGGGTGTGGGGAGGTTTGTGCTGCTTTGCTGGGCTGAGAACCCCAATGGCAAAAAGCAGGGACACTCTCTTGTTGGGCAGCTTTGCTGGGAGGGTACATCCTGCAGTGGGACAGAAATAAGCACCCAAGGAGCAGCAGGAGTCTCAAACCACTCAGCTTCTTTACATAGGCAACGTGAGTTACACAATGTGAGTGGCCTCTCACTGTTACTGCAAAGGAAATCTGGGCACATAAAGCCATGTTGAAATTCATTCTCCAAGCACATACGAATATGCTAATTGCAGGGGGATTATTCATGGTTGTGAAATGAAGCACAGATGGACGCATTGGCAGGATCAGTTCATGTGTCCTGTCAAGCAAATGCGTATATTTGCTCAGAAACAAAAAGCAGGTAAAACAACTGTATTTCGTAAAACAAACAAAGTAAGTCACAGGAAAGTCAAAACAAAGCTGATAGTAATTAAAGAGGATGATTTGGCTTGGAACTTCAGCAGCAGACACAGAATCAGAACTGACCCTCTTTCCCTTTTACACTAATCACTGGCTTACTGTATTAGTCGGTCATTTCATTTTTATTTTGCATGTTCACCAAGGTACAAAATAACATGTTATGTATATTTATATAATACACGCACTATACATATATACATACATATATATATATATACACACACACATACACACACATACACACACCAACACAGAGAACAGGCACGGACAATTAGACATTTGTATATCTGCATCTCCCAGGAGAGCTGTGCTGCCCTGTGNATACACACATACACACACATACACACACATACACACACCAACACAGAGAACAGGCACGGACAATTAGACATTTGTATATCTGCATCTCCCAGGAGAGCTGTGCTGCCCTGTGGGTTTCTATCCAACACTCCCCCTGCCTGGCCACAAACTATTACTTTCCAAGATGCCCCTGGGTTTCTCTGCTTTCCCTCAACTTTCTTTTCAGAAACAGCCTTCTCCCCATCCATCCCCAGCTTCCCTACAACAGCCTTTTCCTACAGAGCTGCTTAGCTGATTGCCTGTGACCCACTTTGTACGCAATATTGACCCGTGAGCTCGAACTCACGTTCAAGCCTGCCTGTGCTGATAAGGTGTCTGTGTCATGGGCAGATGGACATTCCCATGCTGTGGCAAACCTTGTGAAAAAGCAGGAACAAGTGGGAGTCTGCACTGTGGAAGTGGCAGTGCCAGCTGGGCTTCTGGATTAAAGCAAAGGAGAGGAAGAGCCAAGTGAATTAATGCTGAAGCACCTCTGTAGCTGTGACTTGGTGCCTGGTTTGGGAGCAGGGTTGGTGATGCCAGAGATGAGGAGTGCAGGATGGATCTTTTCATGGGGCTGTCTGATTAGTACATCCCTGGGAAAGAGTGTGGTGGAGAAAGCCCAGAGCTGCCTTTAGGAGGGAGCTGGTTTGTAAGATGTGTTTTGGGCTGATAGGGGCTCTGTAAATTCAGGTGTTTTGGGAGGCCAAAGTTTCGCTAAGTGCTAGATGGGAGACCAAAGGATCTATTTCCCAGTGAGATGGGACACATGGCCATGTTTGTAAGGGGCTGGCTGGGAGGACAGTGACTGATGGGAAAGTGTTTGTCTCCTGGGAGTATGGCACCTGGTCACAGAGACTTTTGTGACTTGGATGGACTCCTTCCTTCTTATTGCTCTTTCTCTTTTCATGTAATGAATGCGTGTATTGGGGCAGCTTTTCTGCTCCAGGTTTTATAGCCCTGGTGTCCCATGGGATGAAGACTGGTACAACAACCACACGTGGCAAGCAGGAGGACATTTACCTGCTGTGCTGCAGAAGAGTCAAGGGAAAAGGGTCACATGAGGCAATGCCTATGCTGTGACACTGGATCTCCAACCTGCTCGTCACTGTGCTCCTGCCCTCATTTCCCTCTTCTCCTGAAAAAGCATTTCTCCCTGTTTTTGCCTTGGCTGGGCTACAGCTGATGTTTTTCATATCATTGCTTAACTGGCCAGTTTCCCCATCCTGTTCTGTCTGCCTCGTGTGTCTGTCCAGAGGGTTGTTCACCCTGCTGTCTTCCCCCAGCTAACTATCCTGACTCACCCGAGGTACGTGCAGAACTGCAGCAAGTGAGCCAGAGAGACCTAGAGAACAAAAATTAACAAAACAATGAGGAAGATAAAATTGCAAGGTTAAAAAAATAGGGAAAGAACACCATTAGGTTTACAAAGTTAAACTCTCAAAAGCTGGACAAATCCAGACCTAGGGCTGCTTTTGGAGGGATAGTTTGGCCGCCTTTTCCCTTCCCCCACACAATGTGTATTATGTGACATGATTTAATTGTTTGGCTGCATACTATTTTTCCCACAGGACTAGTGCCTCATTTAGGGTAAACGCAGGACATCGTCTGGGAATGAAGCTGGTCTC
Organism: Oreocharis arfaki; assembly: GCA_013398015.1. Taxonomy (NCBI): domain Eukaryota; kingdom Metazoa; phylum Chordata; class Aves; order Passeriformes; family Paramythiidae; genus Oreocharis; species Oreocharis arfaki. Next base: position 1,000,715 of record VZRR01012565.1, read on the forward strand.
TGCATTTCCTGGACTAAGTGTGTGACTAGGAGCCCCGTTTATCACCACCTAACCTAGACACTGTGCTGAATTTGGAGCTGCCAGCTTCTTCATGAGGTTTTCTGGGGTGGCTTCCCTGCAGCCTCTGACTATTTATCATCACAGTGTGCCTTATAGGTGAGAAGCTACTATTTCCAGGAAACTGGGAACCTTTTATTATGATTTGATGAAATTTTTTTGAATACTCCATTGGCTCTGGCATTTGTTCAGAATACTTTATAATTTAACTAACTGATGCAGCAGACTTCATTTGCTGTTCTGAGTGCTTTGTGCTTCTGTAAATCTATAACATAAATGTCTTCTACCAGATGTCTGAAAACAAGAAACCATAAGCCAGACATGCAGTTATCTCACCTGGATGTGACTAAGGAACTTCATAGAAGCAGAGAGAGTTTCTAGTTCTTTCAGCTGCCATTTCTTTCCTCTGCTAGTAGATTATTCCCTGTTTTCTCACAGTCGTCTACCTTAGGTGTCCATGTCCCAGTTTCTGGAACTACTGATAAGCTAGGACTTGGCTTGATGTTTGACCCTGAGTGAGCACAACTGATGTGCTCTCCACTGCCTGATGCTATTTAGAAGTCACACCTTGTAAACTTGTTTGACTGTTCTGTTGCTGACTATCTTTCGTCAAAAAATGCCAGGTTAGTGCAGGTCCTTTTCCTCAGTGTGAATAATCTCTCGCTTCCTGGTATAAAACTTGCATCATGAGCTGGAGCATAGTAAAAAGAAATGCCATTCCACATACACAGAGACAATTTTCAGAGCTCTGTGTTGACATTTGCAGCTTTAAATAATCTTTGCTCTCAGTTAGCTGATACTTGATGAGACAAGAAGAAGCGAAGATTCTTGCTCGGTGCTGTGGCGATAGGGTTCAATCTTTTTTTATGCATTTGTGTCATGGTTTAACATGTGCACAAAAGCAGCACCACAGCACTGCAGAGGATCTCACCTGCACAGCTCTCGGTGTCGAGACACATTTGCTTCAAGAGCTGAATCTCTGAGAAGAAAAACATTTGGGATCTGCAAACGACTTTCTCCTGGTGCTTCTGCTTTTCCCAGATTTCTCTGTTCTTCATCATTGTGACAGAGGGATAGGAAAGTCTGAGGAGAGAACTCTTACTGTTACTACTCCTGGCATTTCTGGCTTTATTACACAGCCAAATTGCTAGACTAGTTCAAAGGACTCTGATCAACTTGAAACATAGCCAATTACCTGTGAATTATAGATTGTTTTTGGAATGCTCCTGCAATCACTCTAGTTCCTCTGTTCATTCAGATAGCTTTAAGCTGAGCTCTGCTGACTTTTAAAATCTCCATTATTTTTTCTGCGTATTCTTCTAGATGAAAGACTGTTGTAAGGGGGGATACATTTTTATATGCTAGAAATCAGCTTGACAAATTGCATGGATGGGATATAAACTTGGGAAAAGTACTCCTTTTGAAGGTTTCTTACAAAGGTCTTACAGGCTACTTGTAAAAAAAATCAAAAAGCAGACAACATAAACATAGTTAATAATTATTAACGTTAAAAAAATTTAAAATTTCATATATAATATAATTACTTTTATTCCCTTTTGTTTATTTAAACTTGTACCCTCAAAATCCATCCAAGAGCAAATATCGCTCATAGCACTCCAAAAAATGGACATTCATAAAGTGGGTCGTAGTATTTAAATTCACTTTTTATTTATTTTGGTGTTACAAGTTGTATTGAAACCAGAATGTCAATGTTTTTTTTTTCCTCAAGTCATGGCCAATGCATGTATTTTCTCTTTATTCAATTGTTGCATGAACTTTGCAAGGCCAAAATTATTTGTTTAACTTTCTGGGCACTCTATCCAGAGAGCTATGATTTTATGAGTGTCAGCCACACTTCTATGATACATTTCATAAAACCACAGAATTGTTTCAATTGGAAGGAAGCTTAAAATCACCAAGTTCCAACTTCATTGCCATGGGCAGGGACACCTTTCCCTAGGCCAGGTTGCTCAGGGTCCCATCCAGCCTGGCCTTGAACACCTTCAGGGATGGGGCAGCTACAGCTTCTCTGGGCAACCTGTGCCAGTGCCTCAGAATCCTTGCAGTAAAGAATTCTGAGTAAAGAATTCCTCATATCTTCCTTGCTCCCCTTTTTAAAAATGGGAGCAATGTTTCCCTTTTTTCCAGTCACTGGGGACTTCGCCTGACCACCATGACTTTTCAAATATGATGGAAAGTGGCTTGGCAACAACATCAGCCAGTCCCCTCAGGACCCTGGGATGCATCTCACCAGGTCCCAGAGACTTGTGGCTATTCTCCTTCCTCACGTGGTCCTGAACCTGCTCTTCACTTATAGTGGGAGGGCCTTTACTCCCTCAGCTATAAATTAGATGTGGTGCTACAAAGACACCTGTAGTCAGCTTGGACTCCAAGTGTCCAGGGGAGTAGATCAACTTTTCACTTCAGTTTTCACCCAGAAACAAGTTATGGATATGTAAAGTACTCTTCCCCTAAGTGCCTAAGCTGAAACCAGCTCACCTGTCCCCAGGTGCTCTCTTGTCTTCGGGGCCAAAATGCAGATGTTACAATAATCCTAAAACATCTAGAGCTCTAATTTGTCTGTAATGTGCTCATGAATTATTTGGATCAAGGCATAGATGTGTGACTTCATGGTTGATCTTAGTGCCTGGTATCTGTGATAACTCTGATGGAGTAAAAGCTAGAGCAGACACCACATTAAATGCAATGTAATAGACCTGTGAGTCTTGGAGCCACAGACATTTGACCATGTGATTTTCCATTAAGTCCTGTGGAAAGTGGTTCAAGCACTACTTGTAAATTCATCTCACAGCATTTAGGCTTTGCCATGAAATAATATTTCAGTTCCTTGCTTCAGGTGCAATGCTCAATATCAGCAACCAAACAAATGCTCTGTTTGGTTGTTCTATTCCTCCAGCAAGAGAAGAGCTCAATTGCCTGCCTGTGTGTCAAGCACGTATCCTAAGTTTGCAAGGGGAGTGGTAAATTAATTTCCTAACTAACTTTGGAATAAGGCAAAAAGAGTAAGACAAAAATGAAGGAAAGTCTGAACTTGACAGAACGTGGCAGCACCGTTGGCCTTTTGTTGACCCTAGGTAAAAAAATGCGAAAGATGTTTTGTTACTTCCATAGTCTCCAACAGTTTTGTAGAATATTCCAAGCCTGCAGTTCCCTGTGGTTACTTTGATGCGCACTGACTTGCAGAACTGCAGAATCCCTGCAGCGTTCTAGGGATGCTAATTGGAGTTTTTTACATTGGCAACGTTTGTTGTCACTTAGAATGACTTTTAAGTCATCTTAATTGTGGATGGAAATGAGGAATCCCAGGAAGTGATTGTTGCTCCACTGCCAAGACATGCATCAAACCAGTGGTAAATAAATGATGTAATTACAATTATCAGTATTATTGGCTGATTTAGCTCAGTCTAACTGAAAACTCTTCTGCAAGAGAAGGATATCCATTAGGTAGGGATTAATGCAGTGATGTGAGATGCATTCTGCTGTCTGAAAAAAATGCAAAAGAAGTCACTCAGACCAGGAAAGGGAAACAGCTTTCACAGAGGCTGGATTTCTGAACCACTGTTTACAGAGAGGTGGTCCTTCTGGGAAACATTATTGCCCTTTTCTCAGTACTCATTACATCACCCAACCTGCAAAGGCATCTGCTTGCCAGATGCTGAGGGGTATTTGCTGGAGAACTATTTATCTGAGAGTGAAAGTGTCACTTTATGCTAAAGAGCAGGCATGGATGGAGCTGCCTGAGAAGATAAGTGAGAGTGAAGGACTTTTAATCTCTACATGGAGTTAATTTCATCCATAAATTCCCACCAAAAAAAGCTTTTGGATCATGAAAAGCAGAAATCTTTAATTAGGGGACTTGAGGGGGGTTGCTTAGAGTTTAGTCCAAGTTGTGACTAATGGGAGAGTTGCACCTCAGCTTGGTTATTGCTACAGTCACAGGGGGCTCTGGCAACACAAGACCTTGATGCTGACAGGGGTGGAAAGGGTCAAGGGAGCCTTCTGGTGTCGTTTAAACAAAGCTTCAAAACCCAATTATCACAACTTCCTGGCAAGTACCTCAAAGGAGGACTTTTCCACTATGAAAGATTTGAGGCTTTCATTGGTGTTCTCTGCTGGCTGCTGTAACAGAGGTGGTGCAGCGTAAGATGCGCTTCGTTACACTGTGAATGACTCTCTAATGTCGCTTACACTGTTTACTACAGGATGACATCTGCAAATAAAACCGTGGTTTCGTTCTTTAAATTTTATTTTTAGACGTTCTTCTTTTGGATTCAGGGCTGTGCCATGCATTCCTGCTAAATTACAGGAATGACAGCCACGGGTGCTCATTTTCGTGGAGAAAACCGCGGCTGTCCTTGTGTGTGCGTGTAAATAAAAAAAAGGCCCCTGTTATATGCAGCGTGTCTGAAAGTCTCTCTACTTTTTCTACTCTTCTTCGCCTGCCTGGGCTACTGAGAGCCGCTGTTCCCGGCCGCCAGCCCCACGCCTGCCCTGCCCGCTCCCGGCCGCCTTTCCTGGAAAGCGGGGCAGGAGAGGGGGCGGGCAGTGTCGGATCCCGCGGAAGCGTCGCTTTCCCCAAGCCCCTTTCCTCTGACTCTGCTCTGGGTCCTTCCCGGCCAGGCGGGGAGGAGAACGCCCGCCCCCCGCGGGGCCGCCAGGGGAACATCTGGGCTGCCGCGCCGCAAACATCTGGAGCAGCCGCGGCGCATCCCCCGGCGGCCACAGCTGGAGGGTCCGGCCCCGGCGCTGCCCCGGCCGGCAGCGAGACCCCCGGAGGAGGGGGAAGGAAGGCGGAGAAGGGACTGCGAGGGAGGACGCGGCACAGGTAAGGGCAGCCCGGCGCCCCAGAGCCCCGGCTGCGGGAAGGGCCGGGGTGAAGGCAGGACGGGCGGCGGCGGGGCAGGGCAGGGGGATGTCGGATATTGCCGGATGAAAGGACAGCTACTCCATGTTTGCCTCGACGGTCCACGGGGGGCACTTCTGAGGTAAAAAGAGCGGACGGGACTTTTACATCAGCACTCGCTTTCGCGAAGCTTGCTGGTGTTCAAATGCGAGCGTGGCCCTTGCAAGCATCCGCAGCATTTTACCCCATGTGCAAGAGGTTTTGCAGCCGAGGTTGTGGATCGTTGAACAAAGGGGCTGAATAAGTGTTCGGCTTAGTTCTAAGTTTACTGCGCGATTTTTTCCTCTACCTCCCTCTTGGATGTGTCAAATGGAGATGTACATCTAAACTTGAATTTCCAGGCACAATTAAAAGAATTTAAATGTAGCCATGATTTCTCACTATATGAGAGAAACCCTAAAATTATCTTGGCCTCCTTATTTTATTTCAAAACAGAATAACATCAGAAAAACACTTTCCATCCCTGCATATGTTCCATTTTGTTTCAATTTTCCATCAATAAATCATATTCTACTCTCCTAATAACACTTAATACTTGACACGGTATCAAAAATTTATTATCTTTTTGATAAAGGGCTTTCTGAAGAGTTTGGGAACTGAAGTACTTTAAGATCGAAGTATTTCTGCTTTTTCATTTTTAAACCAAGTGTTTGATGATTACCATGCATTTGCATACTTAGGACTTGTGATTTCTCCACTAAGTATAACTTTGTTTGCATCACCTTATATTGCTGTTTCTGTAGAACTCTTTATGGCATAAGTTGTACTCTAAGTCACTGTAATTACTTTGAAAAAGGAATGTTTTCAATATCCATTTTAGACGCAAATTCATCATTGACTCTAGAGTTACCTTTCAGGGGTTCGCTCAGAAGTCTTTTGCTGCTTTTCAGGGTTGCTTATGTGGCTTTTTCTGTATTTTTCTCTTTACAAATGGAGCTGGGCAAACCAAACAGATTTCTCTCAGTTGTGGAGACTGTGGGTAGAAATAACTGCTGGAGAAGAAAACTCAAATGAACCTTGAGGAGTGGCTGGAATAATTATGCCCGTGTTTGCATAAACTGCTGTTTACTCTCTTCTTGTGCACAAATCTGCCTGGAAAGATCATTTTAGTCAGTACTGCAGGTGGCCAGAGCAGCAGCACAAAAATGGGCTCCTTGTTCCCAGTCTGAAGAGGTACAGGAACCAAGACCTCTCAGTGTTGAAACTCTTGTCAACTGGCTCCTAACTCTTTTTCTTACATGTGACCAAACACCCTCATGCTCGCTTGCAGTTGGCAGTAGTAGTAATTTTGATTGTCTCTTCCAAGGTATGAGCAAGACAAGCTCCTAAACACCAAAATTACAAATAATTTGACATTGGTTTTGAAATACCTTAATTATTAATGGAATGTCTCTCTACTGGGGCAGTCCTCTCCCATCGTGAAGCATGAGCCAGACCCTGGGTCCTGGCACTGCTTTTTGCTCCAGAAGGCAAAAAGGAGACTTAAGCCCCTTTCATCAATTTATGCCTAAATCAGGGCCTGCTGTAACACTTTAATGCTGTCTGAGCAACACTCCTAAAACTCTTGCTCCACATTGTTTGCCACTTGAGATATTTCTAAGACAAATTGTGCAGCATCTGTAATGCCAGTGGTTTTGGAAGAGGATACACCTTCTTGCTGGATCTACTCCCTCGGTTAAATGTGTTGTTGGAGGGGTTGCAGGAACTGAAGCTGCTGCTGCTGTAGCCTTGTATCATGGAGGAGTCTTCAGTTTCTGCTAATGTTGTATTAGTACAAGTTGATTCCAATTTAATGAGTATGAGGTGGTCTTGTAAAATGGAACTACACCTGTTTCTCTCAAGCATTTTGTTTTTTCTAGCTGGGCTAAGACAGCCAGCCATTTCTCCCAGCTAGCATCAATGTTATAGCCTGCCTTGCCAACACTCCCGTTTATTCATTTGTGTTTCTCTTTTTGTTTCTGATCCACACAGCTGTCTGCTGTTGATAATGTGTTTCCCCCAAGCTATAGCTGGTAGAGGCAGTGCATTTGTCCCCCCTTGGAGAAGCAGTATTATTGGGCACCCTGAGACCGACAGACAAGACTGCAGAGAAAACTTCAAGGTACAAAGGCAGGTTAGCCAAGGCAAAGCTATAGGTGAAAACCCCACCTGGTCTGTTGCACAGCTTTGTGGAAATTACTGATAAGAAAGCGTTTTATATATTTCTTATCACCCCACAGTGCTGTAAGCCCCAAGCACTCATATAATTGGTTATAATCTCCAGATCCTCAAGATTAAAGCCTTTATTTTGAATCACTTTTGTTTGCAGTGAGGGCTCACGCTGCCTAACTGTACTGCACAGACAGATGGGGTGGCTGAAGATGAGGACAGATGTTTTAGCAGGGCTTGTCAATAGGACAAAGGGTAATGGTTTTAAACTAAGAGACAGTCTATTTAGATTAGCTATAAGAAAGAAATTTTTCGTGAGGAGGATGGTAAGACATTGGCACAGGTTGTCCGGAGGGGTGGAAAGGTTCCTTCCAACCAAAACTATTCTCTAATTCTATTGTAAGGTTATTGCCCTGTTCCACTGTAAAAGAGGGAGTCAGGGAGGATTCTTTTTGATAGATTTCTCAGATGAAAATAAAGCACAAAGGCGGCAATATTGTATCCGAGAACCATTTATTCATAGAAAAGGGTAAGTGTTCCTACCGAAGGGGGATAGAAAAGAGAGTAGAGAGGGGAAAGGGAGATAAACAGAAAGAAATAGAAGACAGGGACAGCATTACCACAGGAATTCTGGGCGCTTTGTCGGCGCCAGCTCAGCAGATGGAGCGTGCACGTTGTGAACCGCGGTGTGTCTGTGCAGCTCTCGTGGAGGGCTGGGCACGATTTCCGAACAGCAGCAGGCTGCGTGTCCTTTCCGTCGGCAGAGAACCGGCCCCTGTGCTTACAGGCATGCTCCTGGGGCAGCTGCTGCACACTCTGAGTCTGGGCATGGAGGCTGCGGGCGGTGGCGGCTGCAAGTTGGGTGCTGCAGGCTCATGCTCTGGGCTCAGACACGGGCGGCTGTGGTTGCAGCTGGACACCGGTGGCTGTGGGTGTGGCTGGACACCGGTGGCTGTGGGTGTGGCTGGACACCAGTGGCTGTGGTTGCAGCTGGACACCGGTGGCTGTGGTTGCAGCTGGACACCGGTGGCTGTGGTTGAGGCTGGACACTGGTGGCTGTGGGTGTGGCTGCACTACAGTGGCTGTGGGTGTGGCTGGACACCAGTGGCTGTGGGTGTGGCTGGACACCGGTGGCTGTGGTTGAGGCTGGACACCGGTGGCTGTGGCTGGACACCAATGGCTGTGGGTGTGGCTGGACACCAGTAGCTATGGTTGTGGCTGGACACCGGTGGCTGTGGGTGTGGCTGGGCATGGACGACAGCAGTCGAGGCACACGAGGTGGTCGAGGCAACGAGCTGGCTCATGGAGATGGCAAAGCAGCCACGGGCAGGGAAACAGGAACGCAGGGAAGAAAAAAAACAAAAGGGGGGGCAAACTGGCCCTAAAGGCGAGCCCCCACTCCCCCCCAAAACCCCCAAAAGCAAATGGCTCCTGCTGTATTGCAGTTAATTGCTTTTTATGCACTAAGGCTGCTCCCCCAGTCCGATTTCCTGGCCATCCAGGCATTTGCACCACCGGCCAGTGCAGGGGATCCCTCACAGCCCGATCGTGGAAGTTTTCTCTGCCCTGACTGGCTGCCAGGCAAAGCCTCCCCAGGACAGGGCTGCTAGCACATGTACAGCTCTTATAGGAATAACATATGTTAAGGCATAAATAAAAACCAGATTGGTCCCTCTCAGTTATGAATCACTTAATGGAATAGCTTCAGAAAGCAGAGGTTCAAGAACAAGTGGCTGGATCTCTGTGCAAAATGCAGCACAGCGTCACAGCAGAAACCAATACTCTGGACACGTGTGCCCGTGTTTCCAGCCTTCTCCCTTGCAGGAGACAGGAGAAGCTCAGCTCTTACAAGTGTCACCTGCTTTTTGCCCAAGTATGAGCTGTTATGAGCATCACATTAGCAAACTGAGCTAATTTTTCAGTAAGAAAAAAGAGTCCTTCCTACGAAAACAATAGAGGAATTAAAAATAACCTTGCATTTGTCGATATGAGCTCCCTTCCCATTTTTGTCAGCCTGAGACTGTCCTTAAGGTGGAAGCTTACTAATGCACACAGCACAGATGACACTTCTGCTTACCGTATTTTTTCAGTGTTTGGTGATTTCTTAAAACAGGGTCTTCTTTGTAATCCAGTTTCTCATTCAAAGGATTCAGTCACCCCAATGTCTGGTATTGTACATAATGAAGAGAAATTCTAATGCCTTTTCTGTACAGTCACCAGTAGTTACAGCAAGGGAGCAACCCTTGCAAGCAAAGAATCGTAAGTCATATTGAGGTCAGCATGCCCTGTGCTTCACACCTTCATGCCTTCACACCTCCTCTACAACTACCTGAAAGGAGGTTGCAGCCAGGTGAGGGTCAGCCTCTTCTCCCAAGCAAGTAGCGATAGTAAACTGTGCCTGGGGAGCTTTTGGTTGGACATTAGGAAGAATTTCTTCATGCAAAGCGTGATTAGACTTTGGATAGGACTGCCTAGAGAGGTGGTGGAGTCACTCTCCCAGGAGGTGTTTAAGGACAGACTGGACATGGCACTCAGTGTCGTGGTGTAGCTGACAGGGTGGTGATCAAAGGCTGGACTCAATGATCTGAGAGGTGCTTTACAAGCTAATTGGTTCTGTGATTCTGTGACCAGTCCTCCTCTAAGCACAGAGTTCTCTTTCACATATGGCTTCCTTGCTGGTGGAAAATATCCATTTAAGACCACTCAAACATTAGGTCTCAGTAGACTCCCCCTTTTTTTTTGGGTTGTGTCTTCTTGTCTTCAAGAAGTGTTTGGACACATAAATAACAACTGCAGTAACTTCTGAGAGTCTGTAAAGAGCTTCAGAAGTGCCATATGCAGGGTCTTTCACAGCACAAGTGGTCATTAGTATTTATCACAAATATTTTCCACAGTCTAGTGTTCCTGTAGGCTTCGCTGTTTTATGAGGTCATTCCACTGAAACCTCAACTGTATTGTCAAGACACTGTAGGAGGAGGTCTATAAAAAGGGTGCCAACAGAAACCAAACCGTATTTTACTTCATTTCCTCTCCAGAGCAGGGCTCTGATCTCTAAATCATCAGCTGATACATCAGACTTTTGCTGTCTCAACATTTTCCTAGCCTAGTAAGCCTTTTCTCTCCTAGGAAGCAGAGAACATGTAAGTGAACACAACTGGAAAGACAAAGAGGAGCCAGAGATTACACCCTACAGAACTGTTTTTTGTGGCATATCCATGGAGCAATCTTGCTAGTGGCAGTGTGACCCCTGCTGGACCATGGAACTTTAGGCATAGCTAGGGTCTTCCAGAGGTTGTTCATTGAAGTGACTCTGATGGTTTTAAGACCATAACTAATCATCCTCCACCAATCTCCCCTGGTGAGGTTCCATCTGGGGTGCTGTGTCCAATTCTGGGCTCCCAAGTTCAAGGAAGACAAAGAATTACTGAAGAGGGTCCAGCAGAGGGCTACAAGAAAGATTTAGAGACTGGAGCATCTCTCTTCTGTGGAACAGCTGAGGCAGCTGGGCCTGTGTAGCCTGGAGAAGAGACAACTGAGAGGGGACCTCATCAATGCATACACAAATCTTAAGGGCTGGTGTCAAGAGGATGGTGCCAGAATCTTTTCAGTGGTGCCCGGTGACAGGACAAAGGACAATGGGCACAAACTGAAACACAGGAAGTTCCACCTGAACGTGAGGAAAAGCTTCTTTACTGCACAGGTGACTGTGCACTGGAACAGGCTGCCCAGAGATGTTGTGGAGTCTCCCTCACTGGAGATATTCAAGAACCATCTGGATGCAATCCTGTGCAACCTGCTGTAGATAAACCTGCTTTAACAGGGGGGTTGGACTAGACGACCTGCAGGGTCCCTCCCAGCACTAACCGTTCTGTGATTTCGTGATTTCGCCATTCTGCGATGAAAGGAATTGACTTTAAGAGGAGAGTGAGCTCATAGAGGAATTTCACTAGCCAGCATAACAAGTTAAAATCGGGAAGCACTAAGAGCTCCAGCTAAGCCCAGCTCTGGGTAGACTGGGAAGGGGAGATGGTCTCAGATGTTAGTGAAGAGCTCCCAGAGCACAGCAGTGGGAGGTCACAGCATACCCCTCCTTACGCCCTCTCTCTAGTAGTGCTCTGCCTCTGCCACACACAATCAAAAACCTGCTCCAGTCTGCCAGGCTGGGAGGAGCCCTGCAGCAGCACCTCCTCAGCTGGAGGGCAGCAGTCTGCTGTGACCCTCTGTGGGGAAGGAAACTGCTGCTCTGCATGGGGGACAGATGGAGGGTCACCCCTCAGGAGGCACCCCACTGTGGGCACAGAAGTGGCTGTGGGGGCTAGAGCCAAACATGGTCCCGCAAGAGGCAGCACTGTTATACCTGCAACAGTTTACTCACATACCTGTGCTATTTCACCCTTTACTTCAGGCAGTGCTAGGAAATACCAGGGTTTATGGCCAACAGAGGAATTAGGAATCTTTCATAGGAAAAAATTACTCTTACGTGTGCCATGCAGTTACAAGGTTTATTTTTGGTGTGTGCAAGTTTTTTGAACTTGTGGTGCTCTGAAAAAGGCTTCAATTTGGCAGTCCTGAAGACCAAAAATTTCATATCCCCAGACTAGCAGCTGCTCATATATCAAGAGCCAATGGTAAGATTATTATGTAGTACTTGTTGTCCCTGGATAACCCCTGGAGATAGCCTGCTCATCCATGGAAGCAGAAACAGTCAGCAGATGCACAGAGAACAGGGAAAGAGAGCCAGAAAACTGAGGGTCATGAGAGATGACAAACACAGTGAGGAGCACTCAGAGGGCTGACAAGGACGAATATCTGGGAAGGAAGAGTCTGTGACAGATGCAAGGCACCGAAAAAAAAATAGAGCGGTACAAGTTGTGGGCCCAAACTCAGCACTGTGGGAGATTGTGTGATGGAGTCCCTCCTTTCTAGGGCCAGCAGATAGATTTCTGGTCATTACCCCTGAGATTTTTGGTTTTCATCCCTGTCTTCTAGGCTTGAAAATTCTCTCAAGGCTTGAATTCTTCTCCTACAGACTTTGGAGTCTTGTATTTATGACACTTCTTTTCTTTTCTTTGCCTGAAAATCTTTATCTCTCACACCCTCAGGCCAAAAATACCAAGGCTGTACCATCACTTTTTAGCATTTCAAGTAGTCTTGTGTCCTGCTTTCATTAGTATACACAGTACTTAGTCCCAGACTAATTCTAAAGCAGCTGTAGGTGCCAGGAGTATTTCCTTAACACCAGAGCAGTGATCTCATCTGGAAACATGGAGCTGTAATTGCTGAAATGCTTTCAGTCATGACATGAAATCAGGACTGCCTTTAGTGAACAAAGTACTTGGAGCAGAGAGTTTTTCAGATCAGCCTGGCCGTCTGTGGTGTTTACAACATAAAGGCTGCGGGACAAAAGGCACTTGCCTCGTGAATAGATCTTTAGCTGCAAGTAGGAAACTTTGGTACTGAATTAAACTTGTCTGCGATTTTCTTTGTCTTACATGCATTTCAGCTTTGCTGGTTTCCATTTTTTCTAAAAGCTGTACGATCACAGCTTGTGCACTGATTAGAAAATCCCTACAATTGTTATTTCCTCTTCTTATCTGGGTGCATCATTCTCACCGATACCACAATCCATTCCCGCAGCTGTTAGGGATAAGTAAACATTTCCCATCACATATTATAAACTCTACATCACTGTTCCCTAATCTAGCATATGGAAGAAAAAGATGCTAATGTTTAATCTTCGGTCTTAACCTTTGTTATCATATGGTTGTGCAGCAGAAATGGAAGCATTGCAGCAGACTGAGTTTGTGGCTTTATAACTTGTGTCATTTCTGGAAAAGAAATCCACATTTCTGTTCAACAGCCCTCTGTAGCAGCCCCCAGGGCTTGACAAACACAGGAAATTGCAGGGCATACTGCTGTGGCAGGAGAATGTGCAGGGGAGGGAAGCTGCCTGCTGCAGGGCGGGCTCTGGCTCAGCGACTGCTCATGTCCCTGTGCCATACAGGTTGCGCTGCCTAAACCCCTGTGTGTCCTTTAAAGGGAAAAGGGATAAAAGGGAAACTAACCTAGTTCTTCCAGAAGCAATTGAGAAGCCTTCTGAGTAACCACGTGGTATGTTTCTCCATACCACTTGCAAGTCTTGCCTTAGTCCCCACAAAAGTGGAGATCAGAAATCAAACTGGTAAATGTTATGAAACATCCTTCCCAAAAACATCAGAAGATGTTTAAACCAACCATCTGAGTCTATTTCCTGCCTGCCTTTCAGGTTTCTGATGGTGTGAGATAATTTTCAGGCTAAAAAGGCAGCTCTTAAAAGCCACAAAAATGCATAGCTTTTCTTGAGTGCTCACTTGGAAACCTCCTCTTTCAGTGGAATCCCATATTCCCTTTTGACCCCAAGGAGTAAGATGCATCCTGAACAGAGGGATGAACAACCCAGGTACACAAAGCATTAGGGCTATGTGGGGAATTTGTTGGCAGCTGTGAACAGCCTATATTGGTTTGGCAAAGTTTGGATGTAAAACACTTTTGCAATACCATGCAGCTTTCTAATTGCTGGAAAAACCTTAATCATGCAGTGCTTTCTGAGGTTATTGCAAGAAAAACTATGTTTGGAATTCTCACAGAAAAAAAAAAGCATCTCACATTCACAGGTAGCTGTAGATTATTCTTGTTCTTTATTTCCATCAGCTGCAGAAATATTGACTAGTACTTAAAATTTGTAAACTACCTCAACAATTGAGTTTATTGCCATAATTATACCTACTTACCTTGTTCTTCAGTTCCCGTGAGACCACAGGTGCCTGAGCAGGGGTGCCAGGATGGGGGTCCTGGGTGAGTCTGATTGAGGCAATTGAAGCTCATGGCTGTCCTGGAACCCTGACAGCAGCAGCCTCCTGTCCTGGCGTGCCCCACGCTCTCCTGAGAGCAGCATTTCGAGGGGCACTTTCTGTGAAAAGCCTGAATCAGGGCTGGAACATGTGCTTTGTCCAGATCCTGGAGTAGCAGCCCTGCTGCTTGGCAGAGGGAGACCTTCCCCCAGCTTGACTCCAAGATTTACTTTGCCAGAGTTCAGAATTTGCTGGTGTCCTGGCTGCTGTGGCTCCATGGCTGCTTGCTGGGGGTGGTGGAAGGGTCCTGAGTGGTGCAACTTCAGGGCGGAGACATGAGGAGTGAGGGAGATCCTGCAGGAGTCCTGGGGGTGCCCACAGCAGGTAACAGCGACGATTAGATCCGCAATGGTCAAGGATGTACATTTGCTGGAAAGCCAACCCTGTCATCCATGGGCAGGGCTGTGGCTGGGTGATGCCAGCTGTCTGTGTGCCTTTTGTAGGCATCAGCACCATTGGCTTTGCCTGGCAGGGTTAGGAGAAGGATTTGGACAGGGCTGAAGTTGTGAAGCAGGTCACCAGCTAAAGGAACACCGGTGGCACCTGGTGTGACTGGGTGGCTTTGGGGCCAGGCCTCACAGCACCCGGCTGTGGGGCAGCCTCAGGATTTTCTCTGCCGGCAACTCTGGCAGACCACAGAATCACAGAATTGTTTAGGTAAGAAAAGACCTCTCAGGTCATCGAGTCCAACTGTTAACACAGCACTGCCAAGTCCTCCATTGAACCACATCCCAGGAGCCACATCTCCATGTCTCTTAAATACCTCCAGGGATGATGATCCAGCCACTTCCCTGGGCAGTGGCTTGACAATTCTTTCAGTGAAGGAATTTCTCCTGCTATCCAGTATAAGATGATGAACTCTAGGGAGGGTTGTGGGCAGCAAGGAAGGTTTGCTGCTGAGAACGTGGCTGTGGCTCTGCCATCACCCTTGGCCCTGAAATCACTGAATGTAAAAAAGAAGGCCTTGGATTTGCATATCCTGCAACATCAGTCTGATGTTGCAGATATAGACTGATAAGGCTCTGTAAAAATAAGCCCTCAGATTTATCAAGTATTGTCGTAACATGCCGATGCCATCTTTATCCAATAAATAGCACCTGCTGTACCAAAACTATCCGGCTCTCAAGCTGTGCAGAACAGTTGGCAGGAGATGTTTTGTCCCAGGCTGCACAGGGGGATGCCAAAGTGCCACATGGAAAGACAGCAGCCTGACATACTGTTCTCCTCTCCTTTCACCTCCCACTACCCCCCTGCCTTCCACCTCCCAGATCCATCTGCTGACCTCACAGTGGCATTCCTGCTGAGGAGTCTGCTCAGCCTCACCATATCCTCAGTTTCATACTAAGCCCCCAAATTGTGCAATATCTCCCAGTCTATTTGCAGACAAAATTTCTCAGTCACATCAAAACTGTGGATGTTGGCAGTGACTTCTAGACTCACCAAAACGAGCTCTCGGGCCTGAAAAGAGAAAACTCATGAATTGGGAAGTTTAATCAGTTTAAGGCAAGCCCTGTCACGATGTTTTCAAGTTTACTAAGGCTTCAAAGGGTAAGTTGTATCACTCCTTTCTGAAACCAACTGTGTTGACGTGCAGCATTCCAAAGGTCTGCCACAACAGCTGGCTGGCAGATCTGACGTATGTCTTTCTACAGAAATCCTACAAATAATCCCCAACACCTTTGGATGAACTCAATCTGAAGTTTACACTCTCTAAAGCTAACAATATGCGATTGTATTTCTTCCACCAAAAAAGCCATTTTTCTAGTTCTATTTTGTTTATATTGGATGTGGAACATTGTGGTGCTGTGCTGAAAAGCTGCTGGCAGGGAAAAATCCAGCATTTTGCAAGTATTCTGTGAGAAAGTTGTTGGTTCTCACACAAACAAGCAAGATGGCTTTCTAAACATCATGCAGGTGTTGTTTGTATGTAGAGTTGTTATGAAACTAAGTAGAAAATATTTTGAAAATACGTGTTGTGATGTCCAGCCAATCACTTGGAGAGGTGGTAGGACCAGAGACCAATGATCTGTTGCCATGTACCAATGTGAGGGTTATATAAATCCCGCCTGTAATTAAATAAATAATTCACTTTCTCTCAACCTTGTCTCCAACTTGGACCTTCATTTTTCCTCGCCGTCCGTGTTTCAACAGCGACAGAACATTAGCTGCTGTATCAGTCTTTTCTTCTTTTTGCTGGTTTTGAAAGGCAAAAAGTAGTTTAAAACAAATTTTCTGGTAGCTTGCCCAGATTTAGTGCAGAAAGATCCTCCAGTGTTTAAAGATCTTGGTAACCCAGGTGTGAATTTACAGATTGAGAATTACTTTTGAAGTTCTGTATACTGTGCACTACAAATGACATCAACACAGTTCTTCATTTCACTCCTACTGCAGCTGTACTCTCCTAAGGGAAGGTTTTTCATAGGTTTAATTTACCTCTCTAATCCATTGTTTTGCTTTGATGTGCAGTACAGGGTAAATTGTTCCATTTGGACTGCTCTGTACCTGTGGTGAATAGTAATGAATGATGAATAAGGTCTTCCCAATGAACGGTGTTCAATGAGATCAGACATGATGAGGAAAGGCCACTCCCCACTCCTCCCCTCTCCCTTTCAGTCAAAGGGAAAAAACAAACGTGACTGAAAAGACAGCAATGCCTTTCAGGCCAGCATGTTAAAAAACCCGAGAAATTAAGGTTTAAAAATCAAAAGAAATATTTTAAAGGTTAAAGCAAAGTACAGATGACTGTCTAAAGCTGTTAGTACTGCCCTTTACTGAGGCAAAGAGTGGTGCAGTGGGTACTGGCAGTGATGTGCAGGCAGGTCAGACTCTTTGGACTAAAGGTGTCCCAAAATGAAGAACCTCTTCACTGAGATAGCAGGGGCTGGGTCCCACCTATGGGGCTCAGCCGCCCAAACCTCAACAGTGAGAGCCCCACTGTGCTGAGGGCTGCTGCAGAGCGAGCACTGCTTTCCCCATCTGCTGATAAAACACTCAGGCATCAACCCAGCGGAACTTTAAGAGTGATAGGGGAAGCAGAGGAGGCAGAGAAAGGCTCCCCCAGCCCTTGGACCCTCAGCTGCAGGAGGCCTTCCCCACACAGCAGAAATCCCAAGTGGGAGTCCTTCATGTTTTGTCCATAAACACGTCCCTCATGCCCCCTTTGGCTGCCCCATGGCTGGCAGGGGCTGCTTCCCCGAGCTTGGTGCACCCACCTCTGCATGCTCTCCTTCTCAGCTTCCATAGGCAGATGCCAGACCCAGCAACACCTGCAGGGACACACCCAGAAATGGGCTTGCTTGGGCAACCAGCATCACATTTCTCTGCTCTTGTACTTCCCCAGTGCTTCCCTAGAAATTAGCTAAGCAGAGTATTATCCAGGGAAAGCTTTTAAAGCTCACCTCTCCCACTCAGCAGCCTTTACAGTGGGAGAGCTCAGCTCTGGAAGAGGACAGCACAGGCAGGGGCTGCAGGACCCTCTTCAGCATCCTGAAGGCCAGACTCATGCTAAGCATGACCAGTCATATTTTCTTTTCTTCTTTGTGGCTATAGAGGTCACCTCTCCTCATGCACCCGGAACTCCAGGACCTGTGCATGTGAAAAAGTTTCTCTTTGTGGGAAAAAAAAAAAAAAGAAACAAGAAAAAGCTTTCAATGGAGTTTAGCCTCCAGAAATAGGAGAGGGCTCACACTACGTGACTAGACAGCCTTATGTGAACCAGCTGCAAGTACTCCATGGCCCAGAAGCTGCAGTTCAAAACTCCTTATGCAGAGCTGACCATAGGAAATACTCATGAAAAAGAAAAATATACCAGAGCTTCCATGTTCCATTCATAGCCAGATGAATCCAGTACAGTGTGGCAATTGAACTTTTAAGTCAGCAACAATAATAACAGAAAGTACAGACTGCCAATCCTTCTAAAGTGGTTATTCTTGGTTGCTGCCTGTGCAGAGACTTAGTATGCCTTCGGGACATGAGGCACAACAACTCAGTTAATAATATCTTAACGAAAAATTGACAATTTAATGTTAGAACTGTCATTTTAATGAAGAAGCCTCTGGCTCAAGGTCAACTGTCCTAAATGTTGGGATGATAACCAGAATTACTAGGATTATGAATGGAACTGCTTTTAAATGACTATATAATCCTGACCAACTAATAACCTTGTCACTCAGTGCACTTGATGTACTTGATAATATATATCTAGTTGTGGGTGCATAATTCACACATCAAATAATGATAATTACTTGATGTTTGTAAATCATAATGAAACACCTGGATTGAAACACAAAATATAATTTACCTATCTGATGGGTATGCAATTCATTTTTCCCTCAGTCAGGTATTGCCTTGGCTTCCCTTTGTAGAGGAAGAGAATATAAAATCCTCTCTAAAGGTGAAAGCACCAATTCTATTCAGGTTCTCCGTTTTGCTAGCACAACTTCTACCGCAAGACATAGTGTGCTATGGCTTTTCCTTCTCTTACCCTGCCTACTGCCAGCTCTGCACTTCAGGTCAGCTGCTCTGCAGTTGGGTCTGATTATACTTCTGCAAAGCTGTAAAACTGCGGGGACTGGCTGGGTGTTTTGAACAGCCTGGGAAGATAAGTGCACAAATTTATTTTTAAATTAAATGTGAGTACTTAATTCAGTGCCACCTGTTTGACCTATGCAAGGAGATACTTTAAAATTATAACCCACGGAATTCTCCCACTATTCCCATAATCGGTCTGTGTTTGCTTCTCTTTCAGGTATTACCTAGCAGAAAACCATGGGCAATTTCAAAGGGCATGCCCTCCCTGGAAGCTTTTTCCTTCTTTTTGGCTTATGGTGGTCAGTGAAGTATCCACTGAAGTACGCATGTCGTAAAAACAAGAATGCTTGCTACCTTGGTTCCAGGGCAGGATTCCAGCGCCTGGAGTTTGTTGAGGGCATCATCAAAGCTGTCTTTGCCCTCATAGGTAAGTGAGGTGGACTAAGGGCAGGCTGTACCTTCTAACACTTTTTCTTTAAATTCTGTTCTCTGATAAAATGGATCTCCTTGTGTTTTGCTGTTTTGCCCTTTAACCTCTGAGAAGTGGTGGGGCTACTGCTGTTAATCTCACAGCTGTGGCCGTAACGTGGTTTCCATCCGTAGCGCTCTTCTGGAGCTTCTGTGAGGTCTCCTGACCACTCTTGACCACTTGACCACTCTTGACCACGTCAGTGTTCATGTACTGTTCACTGTCCAGGGAGGGAGATAAGGTATTTAGGCAAGAGGCTCTCATTTGCACGCTGGGAGCACCAGACTGTGAAGGTGTTGTTTTTCTGCTTTGAATCCAACCATCTCAGATGTCAGAATCCTCCACTGGTTTATTGATGATGTAAATGATGCAGAAGATTTTTTGATTAATGTCTGTCAAAAGTGAAAATATTCCTACAAGAAGACTGAACTCCAGCTCTTGCTGCTGCAGGACTGCTGTGATGGGGCATGGGGGAGCTGTTTGTCCTTCTCTTGTGTCCAGGCCTGGGTACAAACCCACAGGGATGGTTTTGAGAGCTGTGCAGCTGACTGGAAGTATTTAGTTCTTGTTTACATCCCAGCAGGCTGTATGGTAGCAATTTACCTTTAAAGGGTAAGTGAACTAAACAACAGGGGATCTGGGGAGCTCAGCACCTGCAGCTCAGGTTGAAAAGTCTCTAAATTTTAAGCATTTTTACACTTTTAGATTCTATTTGTCTGCTCTTCTTTAGATGCTTGGAGCTGCCTCATTTCTAATCAAGGTGTGGGCTGTGACAAAGTCTTGTTCTTGCTTTTCATTCTTCTCTGTTAAGATACATCAGCACTGAAGGGATGTCTACAGTGTACATTTTTATATGCCTTAAAAAATGATAAAAACTGAAATAATAGCATTCATTTTGAGGCATGACTGTGGACATCTTTCCTACAAACCCCCCAGTCTGTGTCTAGAGGTAGTTTGGCAGCTAAAACTTTCATCTACTCTTTTTATTTTCACTTTGAAACAACAAGCTATTACTTTAACATATGGAAATTCCAATTCCAGTCAAAAGTATGGACAAAACACTTGGCTAAGACAGGCAATAAAGGCATCAGGAGTAAAACCTGCTGTTTCCATGTTAGGAAAACTGGAAATAAAAGTGGAACAACACTGCATTTGTTCTACAGCATATTTATTTATACATCAGGATGCTGGCCTATGCTTCATAAACAAAATAATTAGCCTTAATGTTTTAAAAGCATAACAACTTTTAAACCCTCCCCAAACATCATTGATCATATAAAGCATTTAAAAGCAGTTTCCCCTTGCTGGAGTGCCTCAGCTAGTTAACAAGACACTGAGGGGCCAAGGTAAGGGAGAGAGTGGAGCAGTGATTCAAATACTACCTCAGTGTACATTCCCATGGGACTTTTAATAACTCCGCACCGTGGAGGGGTTTCCTTTTATGGCTTTAGAGGAAAAATCCCCTTTGAATTATGAGTCTGAACTCTGTCATCCTGCATGTAGCAGGGCACTGAAATGGTAAATCTTTCTTATGGATACTTTAGCGTGTGTTATGCTGATGTCTGAACCGTTGGGAAAGGCAGCTGAAAAATTTCATCAGAGAACTACTACAATAGCAATTGTTTAAAAGAAGAAAAAGCAGCACAGAATAGCTGTTTTCATTTTCACTGCTGGAAACTGCAAGATGCAAATATTTCCACCAGGAGTGGAGCTGAAGCCTGACTTCCTCTGGCTTTTCACTCTCCAGATTATGTGATGCTAAAACCTCAAACTTACTGGCAATATGCTGCATGGGGACATATTGCTGCCTCTATTTTTTGTGTAAAGACTTGGCATCAGTTTATACCTTAAGTGCCAGAACAAAATCGTTTTTCTTCTTGTTTCATGCACAGGAATGGTGGCTGAGCAGTTTGTTCCTGATGGACCTCATCTGAAGCTGTACAACTATGAGAAGAAGCACTGGGATCACTTGACGAACTGGCAACATGCCACCATGTACCTCTTCTATGGCATTTCAGGGCTGGTGGACATCGTGGCGCATGGGACCAACGCGCTGCCAGCGGCCATGGACAGGATGATGCTTTCCTTAACAGTTTTTATTGAAGGTCAGTTTAGCTGTCCCTGCAGGAATGTGCATGAATCCTGTGGATGGAGATTGATCATTGGTCTGGGAATCTCAAATCAGCCTTAGAGACTGATCTTATGGGAGCTGGGTGTTTCACTCCCTGAAATGCCTCAAAGAAATCAAATAAAGATCAGTCTTGGCCCTCCATACACCGCTGAGGCTTTATCTGCAGCCCGGGTCATGAGCACTCATCGTAGAGGTGAATCTGTGCTTTCCTTACTGCCCCAGACAGCAACAGAAATGTTATGAAAGTAGCAGCAAAAGCCTGCTTTGGATAAGCGTTCAGTAGCTCAGGCATGTGTTTGATGTAGGTACTGACATGGTACACAACTAGTTAGCTAAAGCCAGCTTGAGTGAAGGTGATTCTGGCATAAAGAGAAATGCCAGAAATTCTTCGGTGTTTTCTAAAAGCAGATGCAGGGAAATTGTAAGGGAAGAAAAGATCTTAAACTGATCACAATTTATTCCAGGTTTTCTCTTCTGCTACCATCTTCATGGGAGAGCCATGCTGGATGTTCATGTTCATCAGTTACTGCTGTTTGCTATCTTTGGAGCTGCTGCCTGCATATTTCTGGAAGTTTTCTTCCGTGGCAGTATTGTGCTAGAGATGCTCCGTACAAGCCTCTGCATATTACAAGGCAGCTGGTTCTGGCAGGTAGGTCACTTTTCTGCCTTAGGAATTTCTTCCTCTCCAAAATTAGTTATTTAACCCTTTGCAGATGTTTCACAGGTGATACAAATACCTTTTAAACAGAGACCTCAAAAGACTTACAGAAAACAATGCACTCTCAATGTTCCTTTAAAGAGATATAAGTATTTCTCATATCCATTTTACAGAAGAAGAAGAAGAAGCCATTTTATTTCAAGCATCTTTTATTTGAATCAATAAAAAAGCTAAGGTGTTTTTCTTGAGCTCTCCGTTACTAGTCATTGACCATTCTCTCTGATCCCTGTAACAACCTGTTCCAAATTCTCCAGACAAATGGCAGTGATTTTAGAGCATGGAAATATACGTTGTTCTTTACAAAGAGAGTCTCCACTGTCAGCTGCTGGAGCAGTGAGCAGATACCAGTGTAGTACTGGACAGGTGGGTGAGGCAAAGGCTTCGGAGGCATTGCCAGGTTCAAAAGGTATTTAAGCTACAGATTCTCATTAGGAGACTGGGTGATGTAAAGCCTCCTGCTTATTTAGTGCTCTGGGAACTGAGCAGAAAAAAGAACAGCCCAAACTTTGATATTTCAGGGATGTGGCTCCTGAAAGGACTCTTCAAAATGTAGCTTCTATGTCCTCACTTACCTGTGAGTCTATCCAATAACGGATATTTGATAGTGACCCTTTCTCTGCTGTCAGAACAAGAGAGAGATTTATGGAGTTGCTGTGAGTTTGTAACAGAAATAGGAGCACTAGTGCTGATGTGTGTTTCGTCTTATAGTGGAGAATTGAGGTCACTCCAGTGATTTTTCTTTCCGGCATGTCTAGACTGGCTTCTCTTTTTTCTGTGCTGGCCAGACGCGATGAATAAAAACGTTTGCTGTTTCTTAGGAGAACTGGACACTCAGCACCAAATTAAATATTTAAATGCTTGCTCTGGCATGAAGGCAGACCTTGGAATTGGCTGTATTTTTCTATAAGTGAACTCAAGAACGCGGTGCTGCAGCACTTGCTGTTTTATTTTGTTGTTTGTAAACTTTCCATCATTGATTTAAGAAGTTTTACGTAGGAGGAATAGATGCAACCGTTTATTCATTGTTTTCTGCCCAGTCTAATTTTAGAACAGATTATTTCTTTAGCTCTAGAGACAATGTGGGTTTTGTTTCAAAGTGAAAAATTGAAGTACTAAAAATAGAAGAAATTGAAGCGTGGCTTTTTTCACACCCACATCAGACTTCAACCATCTGTGTGACTGAAAACCACACACTGGCTGCAGCATGGGATATTTGTAAAAGGTAAAGGGACTTTCTTTCTGCATCATCAACACCCTCATTCATTGAATTCTCTGCATGGAAATGCAAAATGCACTCCCCTCCTTCTTCCTCTCTTCTTCCCAGTTTCTAAATTCTCAGCTAAACTGCTGAGTGATGGCTTTGAAGAGTATTAAGCAGTACAGAGGGTTGGTGTTTGTCATGCAAACTCTGTGTAGCCACAGGATTAATGGTTTTCCCATCTTATGCACAAATATGAATTTGATCTTTCCCAGCTCTGAATAAAGAAATCAGCTACATATTTCACGTGAACTTACAGTCTTGGATGAGGAAGATTCATTTTTATGCCGTTTCTGACCTTTCCCTTGGATGGCCCAGAAGAAATAGACTTGTGGCTCCCCTTCATTTATTAATTGATTATTCATCCTCCCAGCTATGCAACGCATTCCCAGATGCTGCTGGGAAGAAGCAAGGCAGTGCAAATGGCTGGACAGGTTTTCTGATCTGTGAGGTGATTTTGGTTGAGAGCACACAGGGCTGAGCACCAGCCCCTCTCCTCACAGCGTACAGTTGTGATTGTTGCAGGGCTGCGTTGTTGGGCAGGCTCCTTAATTTTTGGGGCAAGAGCAGTGGGTCTCTGGGACTGGCTCTGCATCTTCGAAGGCATTTCTGCACAGAGTTGAGTAAAGTGATCCATCACACCTGAAAGTGACTGCGAAAATAGTTTATTATAATAAACACAGAAATAAGCAACACCATAAGAAAATTAACTGTTTGCCTTGTGATGGGTAGCGTAAAACATGATATGGCATAGGATGCACATCAAATTATATGTACTAAGTATCTTTTATCTTATGACAGATTGGCTTTGTGCTTTATCCTCCAAATGGGAGCCCAGAGTGGAATCAGACGGATCATACTAATATGATGTTCCTGACCATGTGCTATTGCTGGCATTATGCTTTTTCTCTTCTTATACTTGCAGTGAATTACACAATTGTCATCTGGTAAGTTACTTGAAACACTAAAACTTTGGTGACTTGTCTATTTAGTCTCATAGGAGCTTTGTTTTGGAAAAGTTTCACTGACAAATGAAAAGGTTTCTATGAAGTAATTAATTGTCTTGCAAGGTAAAATAAAAATTGTTATTAGTAATCAATGAAAAGCAAATGACATTGCTTCAGTAGGAAGGGGGAAAACATCCATAAATACAGCTCTGATAGCATAGTACTTCTCACATAAAATGAGCTCAAATAGTCTTCCACATCTGTAAGTGCGTATAAAGTCAGAAGTAGGAGATTCTTTTTACCTGCCGAATCTTGTCTCCCACTGCTCATCTCTGCTTATTTTAAGTGGCTTAGTGAGCAGGCTTCATGACTTTACTTTGAAGATTATTACAAAGAATTCCTTGCTAGAAATTTCCTGTGATCAGACCTGACTTCTTTTTCACTAGCCATTCTCATCCCCTAGTGCCTAAAGTCTAGCCCTTTTCCTCGCTACCCAGTGCTAATTCTGACAAAATTCCAACTGCGGTGTTAATTTGGCTGTAAAAATGCCTCTGCCATCAGATCACAGAATGTGATCACCTTCTGCCCACAGGACCTTACCAAGCCTTTGCCTGCAGTGACCTAAACATGCTTCTCACCCCTTGCTTTACCCCTACCATCCTAATAGCCCTATTTAATTGCGTTAAATACGAGTTCCTCCAGTCCTGTTTTGCACTGAGGTGCCAGTTCTTTTTGTATCTCAGTCTGAAAGGCACCAGCACCCAAGGCTGGGTAACTGGTTTGCTGTGTAAAGAATGGCAGCTCTTAAAAAGGTAGCATCAATCCCACATCCCTTCTGATGCTGACCGGTGGCTGCTGTGGCATCAGATGAGGCCTCAGAGGAGGCTGATCATGGCATGCTGGCAGAGCTCCCCTCCGAGGGTAGTTTGGCCAGACTGTCTCTTTCTCACAGCTTTATGGTCTCTTCCCAAGTGAACACAGTGACTGGTCTTGTCCCTGCACAACACTGAACTTTCTGGAGGGTGCACTGAAGTTTGTTTGAAGTGCTCTGTGGTATGCCCATAGGAACAAGAGCTCACAAGCTGTACAGTCAGGTAGTATCATTAAAGGCAGCACTTCCTAACCATAGAATCATAGAATGAGTCATCCTAACCCACTGATCAGAAGAGTTAAGCAGGTTTTTAGCATGTCAAAAATGGTCAGATGAGCCCTTGAGTTACTATTCACAACTTTTCTTTTGTTATTTCCAGGGCGGTTCGTTCGAAGGTTAAACAGTCCCAGTCCATGGAAATGGGTTTACTGAAAACTTCTGAACGAGATCATGAGTCAGAAGAAGAGATTTAGTATGAGTATGGCTTGGCCGGTTTGCCCACTCCAACCATTAGGCTAATTGATACCTCATTTCTACAGTTTTTTTGCCATCTTATTCATTCTTTGCTAAAACTTGCTTTGTAAATATCAATCCCCTCTGATGTCTACATCTACACAGTTATACTTTTTTTCTGTGGAGGGTAAGCTTGATATTGATTCATGGTGGTTGCACTAGTACCTTGCTCCACAGAAAATCAGACTAGTATTAGAGAGACGTGGAGTGAATGGGGTGGCACAATGGATTCTCTATGTTTGCCTTACTAAAAGCTAAGCAAAATGTTTTTCAGCTGCTGCTGGTCATTAAGTTTCCATAATTAGGGTGTCTAAATATGTGTGTTGGTTACCTTGCAAGTACCTGTGGATAAATAACTGTGCAGACCTGGAAAACAGCAGAACAAGATAAAGAAACCACAGTCTTGCAGCTTTCTTGTGTAACAACTCTGTGTCTCTGCTTGTGGCTTTATGTTAAACAGAAAGAACTTCCCACTGTGAGCCCACTGAGTGGTTCACTGAAGAGTGTGTACTGTGTTCAGCCCCCAGAGGCACCACCAAGCCTGGCAGGAGGACCAAAGATGTGTACTATGATCAAAAACCAGTGCAGTTGTTCATTCTCATGCCTACACAGTCCTGTCTCTTTGCTATCCTTCGACTTTGCAGGGCACTGGAAGTGACTCTGCCTTCCCTTGGTGCCTGGAACAATTTCTTTTCCAGAAAGGCTGAGGGGTGTCCAGTCAGGCAGCACCTAACTGCAAAACCAGTTTCCTTGCCAAAGAGCCTTTCTTTCTTTTCCTTTCCTTTTCTTTTCTTTTCTTTGGTGGAATTTGGTGGTTTTCTGCAGGATTCATAGCAGACACGTGACCCACCACCTGAGTCAGGAGTGGGTAATTCTGCTCTGTGGGCAGGATTGAGGTGGTTTTGCATCTCTTTCCCTGTGTCACCCCTTCAGTCACCAGGCAGCCTGCACAGTGCTGCACAGTGAGCTGTGGGAGGGCAGATGTTGCCCTCATGGTAGCTCCATACCCAGCTAACAACATCAGCGAGAGAATTAAAAAATGATACTGCTTTTAATTGCATTTATTTTCTCCATCCAAACTGATCTAGTGAAAAGCACAGTGTGCATGGCCCATAGCAGCAAACTGCTTAAAAAAGCTAGCTAATGAAATAGTTTGTACCTTAAAGGGATCCCAAGACCCAAAAAACCCTTAAAGGCTTTTTCTAAAACTACTTTAACTTCAATGCAACATAAACATTTACTTCACTTTTAAGATCTACCTTTTATCTCCCCTTTTTCAAGGAGCATCTTTCTTAGCTGCACATGTTCTTAATGCTGAATTTTAGTCTGTCAGTTCTGTCAGTGCCTTTCCAAAATCAGTGGTGGTCTTTATTCTGAAGGATATTGTCAGAAACTATTTTGCTTCTCACAGGCAGGAACAGTGCAAGTTTCTTCACTGCTTTTCTTGATAAATATATTTAATACTGTGCAAATACTAAGGTGCTGTATCTCTAAACTAAAGGGATAACCTAAGCAGGCTGAAAAGCATGATTAACTTCCTGAGCTTTCATATGTCTTCTTAGAAAACTTCAGTTGTTAATTTTTAAAATTATTTTAGATGTTTGCCAAGTATTGTGAAGTAACACCTGTATTCAGGTCTCAGATTATCCAGATGAATCTTCTTTGGAAAGCAAGAGTAGGTGGCTCACATACATTTCTACGTTTTCAAATGGCGAAAAGGAAATTGCACATTGCTCGCCTAAGATCACTGCTTTTCTTAGCAATTGCTGGCCCTTTTTCAATGCCTTTCTCTGAAAGGTCTTGGACATTTTGGCAAGCTTTAGTAAAGCCTGTCTTGGGACATTCTTGCAGGATATGTATTGGTATGGTGTATTTGTAACTCTGTGTCTCAGCTTTACAGTGGTCTTACTATAAACTCTGAAATAATTGTATTTACTCCACTCTGCAAATCTAAGACTTGAGTTTAATTACTGTGGTTCCATTAAAATCAGATTTTCTGTAGAAGGAAGATACAAGCCTTCCCTGAGGAGCCTGCCTGTTAATTGAAGCAGAGATACATTTACCAAATGTATCCCTGTTACGATCTTACCTTCATTGCACCACATCGATGTTGTCTCTAAATTGTGGGGATTTTTTTAAAAGGGCAGACTCTTTTTGCTGTTAAATTGGTTGGGCTACAAAGCTTCTGTAGTGCTAGGCAGAGAGGATGATGGTTGAGCATCAAAGAGAACTTGGGGATTATTACAAAAGTGTGTCACAATAAGCCAAAATCAGTTGATGAAGTGAACCTCGTGGGTGAGCTGTGCACATGGAAGGTGCTTAGCAAAATCTCCTTTCAAAGAAAACTCCCTGCTTTTACAGTAGCAAAAAGTGACAGTACTTGAACTCATTGGCCAGAGAGTGGCTGCCTGACACAGTTCCTCCCGTGCCCCCTCTGCCTGGGGACTCTGGCTCTGGCCTTACCCACATCCAGCAGTGGCTGTAGAGCTGGGTGTTTTCTTTGGAGAAAACCTGAGCAGGATTTGGCCTGCTGAGAGGCCTCACCTGCACCTCCCTCTGTGCCCCTGCTGTGAATCTCCTGTAAATGATCTCAGAACTGGATGAATGAGCCCATCACACAGGTCTGCCAGTTTTGGTGCAACCATGCTTAGGAAAGATGCCTCTAAAGAAGCCCAAACTGGAGGCTGATGCAGACTGTGACACAGAACTGTAGGACAGGCTTTGTGCAAAAAGCTCTCTCCTCACATCAGAAAAGGTGGCATTGCATTATCAAGCTGGAGAAATGCAAGGAAAAACAGATACTGAATTCTCAAAGAAACAGCAGTGTTTTGAATTTAATTTTCAATACTTACAGTACATGCAAAGGGAGTGTCATAGTGGGGGTTTGTGCCTGAGAAATTTGTGGTGCCACAAAGGAAGGAAACACCCCATTTCAGAGTGGGGTTTTGCCACATGGAACATCTGACCCATTCTCCTGTGTTCAAAAGATGCCCAGGAACAGTAGGGCATCTATTACAATGAAAAAGGTATAGCCTTCATCATTTCACAAGCAACAGGTATTGCCTGAGTTGAACGAGGGGAGGGAAGTCTGACAAGTTTACAAACACCACTCAGAAAAAGGAAGCTGCTTTCAAGAAAATTTAAATTATTTTAAAATATTGGTGCCTTTGAAAAACTATGTGGTAGTTTATACTAGAAAAAATACACCTGTAATTTTATTTAAATAAAATTGATTTATTAATGAAAGATGTCTGTCATGTTTTCAGGTGAAAAAATATAACCATTTATGGGACAGGATGGGGTGGGATAAACAGGTTGCTCTCATAACACATGCAGACATTTAACAAGTTGCACTTGATTTCAAGAAAGATCAGTACTACCTCGTCATTAGAAACTGTGATATTTGTTCTATATTCTGTAAATAAATACTTTTTTCCCTTGTAATTAAACACAGCATGAACGAGGAGCAAATACGGCAGCAAGGAATTTGAATCCTCCAGGTTCATTCATCCTTAAAACTTAGGCACTGAAAAACTTCAGTGGATCTGGTACCTAAATGCCCTCACCCAAAATGTTTCACTTCCTCCAGACTACAGCAGTTGGGGTAGGAGTTGCTGGTACAGAAGTTGGTGGAAGAAAATAGAATAGTTTTTTATCCAAAAGGCCTTTCAGCATGTGCAGTAGTGGAAGGGAGCCTGACTCCCAAGTACTAAGCAACAAAGAGCACATCTGTTAAAAGGGAGAAAGACAACTGGAAAACTGCCGGAAAACTTGTCCTTAAAATCTATTCTAGGTACAATATGTGCTTGCTCAAAATATGTGGGAGTAAAAAGCCTAATATTTGTCAAGTAAGGAATAACTTGTCCTCAGATGACTTTTTTTGAACACTAATGTCTATCTCTTTGCTAGGTAGCTGTTGCAGTTTATGGATTTCTGTATTTGATACACTTCTTAGAATGAAAATACATTTTAAAAAGTAGATGAAAACCATAATTATAAATACTACAGCAATACTACTTTGCAATTTGATTTGGAAAGCAAGCTCTCACCTATAGACCTCTGCCATTTACTGACAGAACACTCTGCCAGAGACGGCACCTGAGAGGTCAGTGCCAGAGTAAGGGCACGAGATTGGAGCAGAAATGGTTTTGCCTACGTGCCGTGGTTACCAGCCCCTGCGTCCCTGAGGAGGAGAAAGAAGAAATGGAAAACAGGCTGCAGGTCCGTACAACTGAACAGCAATTAAGCAACAAGAAATCACTCCCAGCACTCTTAAAAGCATGGGAGGGGCAGCTGTGTTAGTGGTATACAGCATTCCAGCCTGCCTCCAGTGTTATTTAGCAGGGGCAAAGTTCTCAGACAAGTGGTGGGATTTTTATGACTCCTGTGCTGTAGGAAACAGCAATGCCAATCTCCAGCTTCCACTGGGAATGACAGCAGGAATGAAAGCTTGCACTGCTTTGTTGGAATTTTACCGGTTTGTGACTCTGACTCAGATGCAGTTGACACATAAAAAAAAAGGCAAAAATGGTGTTTACTGCTGGCACCACACTTTGTGCACACTTGAAAACAAAAAAGAAAGGAAATAAGAAACATCTGGCTCTAATTAAGGCTTAATAAAAATGGAGGGAAGCAGAAGAAATATATCCAGTCACTCAAGAGTGATTTTATCTTCCTGCAGCTGCATCACAGATACAAATTTGCAAGTGTTAAGGTTTCCTTTCAGTTTGATTTTTCTATCATATAAACATGGTTTAATATTTTCATAAATGAAAGTATACTATCTTTTAAGAGGTGTTCATCCATTTGTGTTGGTTTTGCCATCTGGTGCCTTAAGTAATTTTTTTTTCCTCCATGTTTTACGTAAAATGTTCATGGGAAGTTAGAAAACTGCAATCTGTTTCGCTCACAATCCTTCTGCAACCTCCCAGCTGACAAACTGTCTTCCATTTGCAAAGCTGGGTTTGCAACCCTAAGTTTTGGACACTTAGTATTTCATCTATCTAAACTTAACATTCTGGTCAAAGGCATCCATGAGGATGTTAGCCATGTAAAGGAAAGAAGCAGGGATGCTATTTCCATTGAACAGGAAGGGCAGTGTAAGTAACCATGAGAATGAGTTTACAATTCCTTTTTTTTTTTTTTTCATTTAAAAATATCTGCAGTCATCTAGCAGCATTTCTATTAGCAAAGGACTCAGACCTGTGATTCAGAAGCTGGGTATGCTTTTAATACACTGCAAACCTCAGAGTCAGCTTAGCAAAGCTGGATGTAGCTTAACTTAATGTCACTGAACTATTCTGTCCCTCAGTTTCCCCATCTTCAAGATCCAAATTACACTTGGTTCTGCTTTGTCTGTAAGAGCCCTGCTCAGGAATGAGCATCTTCCTGTGTGTTTCTTAGATCCAGTTTTATATTCTTGTCCCTTTAAGCAACAGAAAAGCAAACACTTAATTGCTTATGGCAAGAGGCTGTAAAGTAATTAACATTTCAAGTGTCCTAAGCATTCTCTGTGAGCAGGGTGAGGAGGAGATGTTTCTGTCCAGCTGAGCATCGCTGCTGCTCACAGTTCGGCAGCACTGGGAGAGCTGGGCCATGCAGCCATCAGGCTCCCAGGGCTTGCCTGGCCAACCCCGCAAATACTTCCAAGCCCACGGGAGGGCCGGGCATCGGGATGCACACTGGGGCCGGCCCTCGAGCTGTGCCCCCAGCGTCCACCCAGCCCCACACACGGCTGCCCTGCCCCACGGAGCCCCTTGTCTGCGCCATTCCCTGGCAATCCCCTTGTGGGAAGCTGCAGTTTGGCACCTGAAGGAGTGAAAGGGCTCCGGTGGCCCCCGGGTGCCGGGGGCAGCTGTTTCCTCCCCATCTCGGACTCCCACCCATCACCTGGGTGCCAGCACCCTCCTCATGTCTCTGGGCTGGTCCCAGCACTGAGGATGTTTTCCCTTTTCTGTTTTCCATGCGAATGGGAATAACATGGAGAGTGGAAGGATCTGGGACAAGAAACCCACTTGTAACACCAGGGCTACCACAGACAAGCAGGCAGGCAGGCAGACCCACACGCAGCTGGGCAGAGCTGCACCCAGAGGGACAGCATGCAGCCCGTCCCTCCTAAAGGCTAGAACCAGCCTGTCACTGGTGTGGTGGCACAGCCTGTCTGTAACTAGAACCTCTGTGAGCAGACTATTGAGACATTTGGCTATCTAAAGAAGCAAATTAACAATTTCGGTGCTCCCATTTGTGAAAGTAATTTTAATTTATTTCAGCATTTTCTTAGTCTTTCCTATGACCTTAGGAGCCTTCTTCAATACAGAGTGTCTTGATCACCTGGCATATTTTTTATTTTCTGTATCAATATTTTGAATACAAGCATGAGTATTACTATGAATACCTTGCAGATTGCCACCAAGGTGATTAAATACACATCTTATTCACCTTTATTCTTGGTAAGAGAATAAAGAGAATAAAAGAGAATAAAAAGAATAAAAAACATCATAACAATCTGTAAGGCGTTAAAGGAATCATAGTCTGTAGTAGTAGCAGTTGCAGTAGCAGTAGCAGTAATATCTAATGGCTCCACCACTGGGCCACATTCCAAGAGACCAGAACCCTTTTTTTTGACTGCATTATTTCTGTACATTCTTGGCATATCGCATCAGGTTTTTGAGTCTTGTTTTTCAAACCGAGATGGAATTGCTTTGGTAATTAAAAAGGCCAAACAAATCTCCTTTCCTCACTAGAAAAAACACCATGTAAAAACAAGGTACTGTCCCTACTCACGCTATGGGAATTAATCCACTGAATGCTGATGAGAAAAAAGACATGTTTATTCCAACTCATTCTTAAACTAACTCTACTTTCTTCTTCACTTTGACTCTGTTGACTTTCACTCTGCACCAGCCAGTACCTCCCTCCCCCCCAGGGTACGTGCAGGTCTGTTTTGAGGACCAGAGTCAGTCCCTGGGAGGTAATAAACACACATGTGCCAGAACTCTTTTTTTCCTAGATGGAATGGAAAAGGTTAAAGTTTTACCAGTAGACAAGTAGTTAATGGTTTATCACAAGAGTATGAATGTATAATAAAACCATTTCATAGCATTGCAGACAGTCTGCACTACAACATGCCTTCACTCCACCAGGACAGAATTCTGGTTGGAGTTACCTGTTGTGTAGTGACACAATAGTTCGTGCACACCTGTTGTGCAAAGCAGGGGCGGATGCATATGTTTGGCAGCTCCTCAGGTTCAAAGCAGGTAAGAAATTGTTCTACCTCATTTGAACTCTTTGGGTTCTTTTTCCTTTCCTTAAATATTTAAGCACTACTGCTGACAAACATCATTACATCCATGTTGCATGCTTCTCAGGTGGAAATATTTTTCTTCTTACAATAATGTCTTCTTTCAAACTTTGATGCTGCTGTAAAACAGAATAGGATGAAAAAAAACATCTCTGGAGTGTTTTCATTGTAACATGTACACTGCTGTATAACTTTGGGAAATGTCTTCACATTTTCTCACTCTTCTAGTAGAAATTTGATTTGTTTTTCAAAAGACAAAAATAAACCTCTACCTAGTCTAGTAAATCCTATGTTAAAATGGAAATATTTACTTTGGAGATTCTTGTGTGTTTGCATGCATGTAGCACCTGTTCATATTTTCATTGCAACTTGCATTGCAGAAATATTTACTGAAAGCATATCTGAGATTTGCATTTTCTATATCTGAAAATCAGGTCAATGTATTCTTGTAAAACATTTCCGTGTGCAAACTTGGAGCAGAAAGCTGGTCAGTGTTTCCTCTCAGCAAAATACTCACTATATTGATGTGACACTAAACTATACATGGACCTAAATTCAAAATTCATTGAAAGAATCAAATAGTTCTGGCTGTTTGTCCAGTAGAGAGTCAGACATGATTTAAGACCACGAAGCCTGAAGAAAAGTTTATATGAGGATTCAGTGGGTTACATTTATTTCAAGAGATTTATTAGATATTTGTAGAGGTTGAACACACCCGAGCCCGAGAAAGGACCCAAAAGTAAACAGTGATTATTTAACATATGTCAGTAATAATCTGCCTTTGCTAATATCAGTACATGCTCAGAGCTTTGTTTGGCTTGATGGAGCCAAAGCCAGATGAGATGGGAGTTAAGTCTTGGTGCAGTGGGGGGATTCCTCTGCTTGTGCCTCACACAGCTGCAGGCAAAGAGCTGCTAAGAAAGGCATTTAAACTGCAGCTACTTCAGGGATGGAGCATACCTCCATGCCCATCTGGTGCACTGCTTCCTGTGCATAGTGGTAGAGTTTCTTCTTTGTTCAGACTTCAACCACAAGTACCAGCATCAACAGTTCCCACGATGCTTGATTAAAACATCCTCAGGAGTTCAAGGCATTATGCAAGAATCATATAGTTTTAAATTAGAAATATATACGGTCAAAAATCAATGGGATTCTTGACATGATTAATGTCTGCAAAACTTAAAAGACAAAGAAGATGTTTTCTGAATCTTAAAATAAACCCAGAAGAACCCCATGATTTTAAGCCAGTGCCACAATTGCTGGAGCCTGGTGAGTTACGGCATGTGTAGTAGGTGTGACTGCATTAGTCAGCTCAGGAACCTGCATTTGTGAAAGACACAGATTTCCCTCCGGGAAAAAAAAAAAAGCTTCATTAGACCTTGAACAGTAGGCTAAGAAAAGTTACCAGGAAGCACTAAACGGAGGCACAGTTTTGCCTGGCATTAGGAGGTCCCGTGAGCACCACGTTTTTACAGAGGAACACTTTCGGGGAATGCAAAGGTAAGGCTGATGCCCTTTACTGTCACCTGCCCTTTGCTGTCACCTCCCCTTTGCTGCACGGGCTTCACGGCAGCTCTGTCTATACCTCCGGGGTAAATGCTGGACTTTTTACCCCACAGCTGCCTGCTTTTCTGCTTTGTTGCTTTCAAAGGAGTGTCAGCCCAGTCTTCCTTTTCACCTTTCCCTTTCCTTGCACTTCTTTGCAGCCCGTGACCAACATTGCCCCGGCCAGCTGCAGCCGCAGCAGCTCCAGCACTGCTCCCACCCGAGGCTGTCCCAGCCACTGCTGCACCTCTGGCAGCCCAGGGTCCAGGCATTTGCAGGGCAGCCCTGCTCCCTCCCTGGTTTTGGGATCCTTTGCGCCACATGACCCAGCAGCCCTGCCTGGCCTGACTGCTCCAGGTTCGTGCTCACCAAGCAAGGCAAAGGCTTGGAGCTGTGCTGCAGGCTCCCCAGGCTCCTGTGGGCTCCCAGTGCAAAGCAGGGGCTCTGCCACACGGCCGCGAGTGCCACATTGTGTTCCTGGCTGGTGAGATAGGGCTGCTGGGCAGTGGAGCAACAACTGCATGATCAGACACACAGCTCCCACAGATACAGATGTTCTCCACAGCTGCTTAGCTGGGCCACGCGAATCTCAATTGCTAGAGAAGATTTCCTTTCCCTCCTGTAAGATTTCCAATGGAGAGATGATGTGTTTTGAAAAGCTGATGGCTAGTACAGACATTACCTAGCGACATTTAGATGTTATTCCACAATCATCAGAGACATCTGGCTGCAGTGGAGCTGAGACAGCCTGAAACACAACTGCTAAATAGCAATAACATGAGCAAAAGCTGAGCAAAGAGTGCCAAGAACAGAATTACCTCTGCCACGTGGCACAGCCCTTATAGTTTGCAATAATCTTGCAGTTATATGAATCCCATTAAGAAGTGAGAAGTTAAGCAATCTCTTTAGTTCAGAGAGAACATTACAAATATACAGTGACATGTGTTCCTGGCAGTGCTGTTTACTTTTGAATGTTCTGGCTTTACTCGGTTTGTCAGTGTCTCAAAACACAGGCACTAAAATATCAGATCAAATGGCAGTCCTGAAATCCAGTTTTCTGCATTATTTGAAGCCATACACTACACCCAGTGCACAGGTGTGCAATTTCCACTGTGAACCTTATTGAAAAGGATTTGAAAAGGATTCCAACTCCATCCTTCACTTAGGGACCTGGTGAGATCGACTGTGAGGAAATCTTGGTCTGTGGAGATCCCCAGACCTTTTTAAGACTGAGGTCCACCAACCCCTTTCCTGTTGCAATTTCTGCTGCAGAATTCCCCTTAGCCATTCAAGATCTGCCAGTCTCTTTTTAAAAAACCTTAACATTTTCAGAGCTCACTGTTCACAGGAAATACCATAATATATTCAGAAATTTCTAAGACCTGCAATTTCCCTACTATTGCTTAGACAGTGCCTTTTTGTTTCCTGAAGCTGTGGCAGCCAGTTCAACGACTGCTTTGAAGAAAACCTACTATTTTTGCCAAAGGACAGAATAAAAACTGTCACCTGTCCCGGAGTGGGCATAGAGGCTATGGCAGAGATGGGGCATGGGTTGTTTTCTGTTCTGTCCTGTAATGCCTGTCCTAAACCATAGCATCTATATCTGATTCTTGGATGTGTGTCTATCCATGTCCTTGTTATTGTTCTAGGCCCTTCAGCACTGGGAATCTGTGGCTTTGTTTTGCCTTCTTGGTCCTGTGAATTCCTGCAGAAATAATTTGCATTTTTCATGGACTCAACAGTTTGAGCTTTTGGTAGACTGGAGGGCCAAACGCCTGCTCATTCAGCATCTGCACAAAACCATTCCCACCTACATTGGTTGGGAACACAAATTGATGTTTGGAAGCTTTGACCCCACATCCATGCGATTGATTTAGGGGCAAGTGACTGAGCATATGGGTGAGATTATGGATCATATATATTTTTTAGCTGAGGCTTCAAAAATATCATGTTTCTTTCTTTCTTTCCATCATCAAATTAAATAGATACATTGTTTTACATACCCATCAATGAATATATATATATATATATGCATATGTTGATTCTTTATTTGAACAGGCACTACAGAACCCATGGAACTTCTGTGCTTCTGTCTCAACAGTGGCAGCTGTGGGGATGGAGCCTGCGTGTGCCCAGAGGAGTGGGTGAGATCTCTTTGTCATATAGGTCAGTACAACGCAGCATGGGCAGCTGGCATAATTTCTGGGAACCCCTCCACTTCGGGAGATCCCTGACCTTTCCTGCTGCTGAGACCTGCTCAGCAGGGTCAGATCTGCAAGCAGTGGATCTTGCTTGGTGAGGCCATATTTTTCACACATCTCAAAGGAGTAATATATCTGGGGAAGACATTACAAGTTTCAACAATCTGTGGCCTGTTTCTAGCCAATTTGGCTGTTGTTTGAATTCCCCTGTTTGAAGATCACAGTGACCTGAAAATCTGATGCAGACCTCAGTGACCACTGTTGCCGTGTCTGGATTTGCCCTGTGTTTGAGGACACCATCCACCTCAGCACCCTGCAGGACAATGCCCGCCTTCAGCTCCTGCTGCCACTGGAGCTGGTCTTGGATGAGTCAAATTTCCTACACCTGGAATAGCACTGTCCTGGTTGACTCCCATTTCAGTCCCCTCTGCCACAACACGGAATCTCTGCACTGCCCTGTGCTGGGAGGCTGCCAGCTCTCCGAGCTGCAGGATCTCCAGAGCTGGTAAAATCCCCAGCTCATATTTTCCCAGGCCAACAACCCACAATGTAGCCAGTGTGAGACACAAATACACTGTCATGTGTCAGCTGTGCTTTTGTCAAATGATGTGACATGTTTGGTCAGACGGATGTCAAAATATCTGCAGTGGATCCAGGAAAATATGCTTGGTGAAGACTGATAGGTAGATGGAAAGTTCAGGTCTTCCATGTCATTTCCCTTATGACAGGATGGGCAGCACATCCAACAGACAATGATGGATTGAATGAGTTCATGACTGATTGGAACATTTGGGCAAAATGTTTCAGAGAAGTTGGCTTAAATAAAATAATCATGGCTTGAATTTCAGTACTGGAAACAAAGCATTATGATGATTCTATAATTCCCTTTGTTCCCTGCTCAAGTGTTCTGTATTTGATTTGCTGTGAATTGCCTTAAAGAATAGATTTAATAGCTATAGTTGTTAAAATACATGAGGTAAGAATGTTTGGACAGACACAATTAACTTGAAATCATAACAAACATTACTGAAATTACAAACCGTGAATTTTACTGTTTGTTCCTGAGGAATGTTTATACTGTCCATCTGTCTGTTGTTCCACTTTCTTGGCACCTTCTTTAACTTGCCGATCAGTTTCAACTAAATTTGCTAGGTGGTTACAGATCTTAAAGGTCTCAGAATCTTACGAGTTCTGCACGTATCAATAGTTGGGTACAGAAGACCAACCCTATAAATATCTCAAAGAGGAAAAGGAAAGGAAACTTCTGCCATCAGTGAGGCCACGTGGCCAGTCAACCCAGTCTAGTCACTAAGATGCATAAACTACCCACGACATTTGTCTCCTCTTCACCAGCTAACAAAATGGAGATGTGTATTTTATGTACTGAGAATGTAGAGATGGATCTAAGAGGTGAGAGGGGCTGAGGCGTGATGTAGCATAAAGAGCAGGGGATCATAGTGCTAAAGGTGTTGAGGAGGCTGCAAGAAAAGGCAGTCAGGTGCTGGGAGTATGGAGGAGGTGACCTGGTTTATTGCCAGGAAAAGAGCATGGCATACAGTGTAGACAACTTTTGTAACCCAATTACTTTTGTTCCAACAATGATGAAAAATTTCCACTTGGCTCATAATTCGTTGCTTTTCTACATTTTGTCATGGTTATTTTCTTTCACAAATCATGACAAAGGGCCTGCTTTTCTTCTTACTTGTGGTTTGTTCTGTTTGTATTTTTTTAAATTTTGCTTTGTTTTGTTTTGTCTTATTTTGTTTACTCTGGGCAATCCTAATGAAGTTAAAATATTTGGAATAATTTGACATTCGCATCAGTGGGAAAATTTTATTTCAGATGGACTCTCTTTTTTAAGTCTGAAACCAAGTAGTATAAGCACACAAACCAGCCCAAACCACTTTCGGATCAAGTCTTGAATAACTAGAAAGAATAAAAAATAAAGCTTGAGGAGGTGCTCATGTTTGAGTACCTATTCATGTATGAATGCATATGTGTTCATAGCAACTTATTCTTGGCTTTCGTCCACCAGAGGGAGGGCAGGATCATCACAAAGGTGTTCAAATCCATGGGTCTAGAGAGGATTCATTCGAGACAGCTGGAAGATGCCCCTGTGGGACTCCTGACACCTATGGTGATGAAGAGAGGCCACAGAGAGCCAGAAAAAGATCCATAGTATGCTCACCTTTAAGAAAGGCAAGAAAGAGATCTGGGGGAACCACAAGCCAGTCAGGCTTACCTCAGGTGCTAAAAGCATTTGGAACATGTCCTCTTGAAGTCTATTTCCATGCATATGAGAGACCAGAAGATAATTTGGAACAGCATGGATTTACATGCAGGACCAATCTGGCTGAATATCTGTCTATGTAGACAACAGAAGAGTGACAGGATGTAATGCACTTTGATTTTAGAGATGCCTTTGGCACCATGTCCCTCAGCATTCTGTTTGGCAGGCGAGGACACGGGGTTGGGTGAATGAGCAACTCACTGGGTTGAAAATTACCTCAACAGCCAAGCTCAAAGGGTAGCTGTCAGTGACTTGACCAGGACATTGTAAAAGTAGAGCAACTTGCTGGTCAATAATGGGGCAGAATCATTCAGTGTCTTCATCAAAGACCTGGACCATGACACAACACAACCTCTCAGCAAGTATGCCCACAACCCTGAACCTGGAGTGGGGCAGAGGCATTGCTGACACAGTTAATGGCAGAGCTTCGATGCAGAAGAACTTGAGAAACCTGAAGATCATTCCAACAGAAACCTCACAGTGTCCAATAGGAATAAGTGCTGATCCCTGTGCCAGGGACATTGGTACAGAGCAGGAACTTGCTGGCTGAGGAGCAGGCCTGCTGGAAACTACCTGGGAGTGATGGTGGATGCCAAGTTCAATATGAGCCAACAGCTTGTGGTTCTCTGCAAACAAGGTGGAAGAGCAGCTGTTATATGGAGGGAGACAGGTTGATGGACACTTTTACCCTGCCCTTCCTGGCACTGGTGAGGCACCACTGGGAAACAGAAGCTTAGTTTTGCCACCTGCAAGCCAGGCAAACCAGGCTTAGGGAAGGTGGAGAGGGTTCAGCAGGATGCAGTGAGGTCAGTGAGGGGCTTTGGACAGGTGGCCTGCAGGAAGCATGGGAGGGAGCTGAACTTGTTTGTTGTGCTGAAGATGAGACTGAGGGCAGGGAGGGAGTTGCAAAGACCATCGAACTCAAACCTTCTCAGAAACACCAGAAGGTAAAGTAAGACACAGCAGTCATAAGATGCAGTTTGAGATGCTGAGATTGAACATGAAGAGAAATGTTTGGATTTAAAAAGTTACTGTGTCACTGTAGCACGTCTCCTAGTGAGGATGTGGAACCTCTGTTTGGCTTAGATGGCCTCCAGAGGTTCCTTCCACCACAGATTTTTGAGACACCTTGTCCTGCTAACCACCTTCTGGCAAGCAAGGCTCAGCTATGGTGCTGTATGGCAGCCTCATCTTCACAGCATCATCCATCCTCATTTGCTCATAATAGTTTGTGTAGAAGGAAAGTGTCTTGTATAACGGGAAACTGAGGCCCTGCAGAAAACAAGATCCACAGAAAGTTAAGTAACTTGACAAGGAAGCCTGTGCCAGAACACTCCAGCTTTCCCAAGCCCCCTCATGACCCTGACCATAAATATGCTTGGAGTCAGTCCTGCTAATGGGACACAGTCAGCTGAAATGTGGTCTGAGTTAGAAGTTAGCAAAACCAGGATGTTTAAAGTCATAAGATGAAGCAAAAATTCTCTGCCTCTGTGCTGCAATATTTTTCCCAAGTGTTTGCAGCTTTGTGAGGTAAATTTGTGTTAAGTTCTATCAGTGTGGTACATGAGAATGTAATAGGCTGCTCTCTTGGGTCTGGCCAGGGTTCACCGGGCTCATCATGCTGCCTTTAGATGTAGCCAGTGTCAGCTGTGGGGTCTGGGGTGGTCAGCCTGTCCCAGTCCAGCAGAAAGCAGGGCAGAAACTGCCTGCACCAGAAGCCATACCCAACCCATCATGGTTTAGAGTCACCAAAGGACTGTTCCCCATTAATTGTTCAAAACTGCGTATTTTTGCCCCCTGCTGTATTCTGTGGCATTAGGTTACCAAATCTGATTTCTGCCCTGGTATTAAGACACCAAAGGTGAGGCTTTACAATATTTCGCTAATTGTCTAGGGCTAAAGCAGTGAAAATAGAGGAGATGGCAAAAAGTATGGGGACTTCACTGACTTAAAAAATATCATTTGTGGCAGCTTAGCAGCTTGGGTTTAGACAAGATTTACCTAGCTGCTTTTATTTCATTTAGGGCAAAAGATTCAATGAGCTTCTATTGTCTCAGTACTATTTTATTTCTGAAAACTGATCCTTATGCTAAAAACATCTAATCTGGAAATATATTATTTTTTTCTTTCTGTGCAGTTAATTTTTGTGACTACAGTACTGAGACAGTGAATGTTTCTGAAAGCAATATAAACCCCCTTACTTTCGAACGGATTATAGCAGGTAAATACAGCCACTCCAAAGAGAAATATGCACCTCATACTGTGAATGGTATGTGTTTCTTTCCTTTTGATTCCATTTCCCAAGAGCAAATGTAAGGTTTGTGAACCATGTTGGATTATTAAACCAGATGAGAGCTCTGTGTTCGAAGCCAGAACTCCGTAGCACAAACTTTTCTACAAAGCTTCCTACCCCAAATGCAGAGAATTTCAGGTACATGCTGAGATGGATCTGTGCCTGTCTGGAGCTGGGAGGAGAGTCAGGGTCCCGAACAGCCTTTTAATGGAAAGACAGTCTGTCTATATCCTACTGTTTAGCATTAGGATTCAGGATGCTTTCCACCAACTGTGGTTCCACGAACTGTCTCAGCTTTCAGAGACCGTGTAGAGGAATAAATGTTGCACAGCTGCTCCACATGTCCTTTGAATTTCGTTCATGAATTATAAACTATGTTTTTCAGGACATGGTAAAAAGCCTTTCTGACAGTTCAGTGCTGATACCAGTGCCTCCCAATTAAGAGATGTGTTTCTGCAGCTCTAACATAACTAAAGCCTGTCTGACTTTGTCATGAAGAATGTCAGCCACTCACGACAGGACTGCGTACATGAATGTAAACCACATGTCCTAAAAAGAACAACAAATAGTTAAATAATTGGTGGTCACTTACAACACTGAAAGACAAGTTTTTACAAGCAAACAGAAAATAACCCTGGATAGGGTGTCACACCCACAGAACAGTTTTAATTCCCAGTGAGGTCATGTGTATGTGTGAGAGCTTCCATATTAAATGCATATCTTCCTGCTTTTACAAAATTACAGATAATGCTTCAGTAGCAATCTGGATGTGCTCCAGAGGAAGAAAAATTCCTACTTTAAAGTGTCCGTCCCCTCCCCCACCCCAAAATTCTGAATTGTAATGAAAATCTGGACTCCTTAGCATCACAGGTAATATTAAATTAGTATTTAAACAGTGTCTGAGATTCTGCATCATCCTGGGGAGAAAAAAGGGAGTGGGAATGGAAAATTGAGGCAGGAAATATGTTATGTTCATCAAAGCTTTGCAGAAAGCAAAATAAATTACCAAAGCCATTCCCAGTGGCATTCTTGGCATGTGTCTGCTTTGCAAATGGCCTGAATTTCCAATGGTGATCATTTTATTCTGCTTGGGCTTGCCTGGACACAGCATCCTGTTTCTTGTTTCTTAACTGCCCTATAATTTCCTCAGTCAGGTTCCCAGTTCACAGCAAGTGCCTCTGAGTGGGGGCGATGCCAACCCAGGGTGCCAAATCAGTGAGAATGTGCAAGAGATTTGGAGAAGACGAACATGAGGGTGATACAGACACCAATATGTTCAGAAGGATTAAGAGTGAAGCCTCTCCATTCCATCAGTGTTTCTGTCCATCAAGAATCCAGTTTCAAACTCTCTTGTATGAATGGCATACATAAAACCCACAAAATCCATAAAATCCATAAAATCTGTAAGCCCCTAAGT
Source organism: Oreocharis arfaki (assembly GCA_013398015.1). NCBI lineage: Eukaryota > Metazoa > Chordata > Aves > Passeriformes > Paramythiidae > Oreocharis > Oreocharis arfaki. The sequence goes on from VZRR01012565.1 coordinate 1,043,217, forward strand.
CAAGCTCTAAGGCTTGGCTCTGCTGTATCTGCAAAACGTGGACAGCTGAACATGACTAAGCATATTACAGTGACTGCTTCACTTCTGCTCCTTCTGTGTTTCATTTCCTTATCACTAGACTCAACTGAACAAAAAAAAAAAAAAGAAAACTAGAAAAAAATGCACACCAGGTACAGTCCCTTTAAATAAGAGAAGTCCCTTTTCTTGCGCATTTTTGCTTGACTACTGTACCTTCAACCCAACGCTTCACCTGCTTGGATCCTTTCCTGAGAAACCCTTGAGCTCAATATTACACTTTTCCAGTACATAAGCTTTACTAAATGGCTCAAAGTAACTTATAATATTAGCAGTAGCTATTCCTAGTGCCAGTAAGGTGTGACATATGGGTTTTCTGCTGCCATCAGTAATGTGGGGTTTTGTTGGGAGCTGTGATGTCGGGCTGCCATCTAGTGAGCTGAGGGCCGCTTGGGGATCTGGGGAATGGGAGGAGGAGGTGCTCATGCTGGTGATCCAGGGCACAGGTTTAAAAGGATTTGATTACTTTTAAATAGAAATATTTACTTTGAATCCAAGGTCATGCTAAAAGTCAGAAACAAGAACACTGAACACAGGTGTTCATGATGTACTGTTGGTCCATCATGCACAGGCAGATGTTTTCAAGTCAAATAATACCATCTCCAGTAATTATAAATGCAAATTTCCTTCCTCCCTATGCAACACATTCACTTTTTTTACCTACCATTCCAAGCTTTATCAACGCTTCGAAGCTGCGCAATAGAATTAATCTTGATTTTGGAAGCTTCCCAACATAAATAATTTGAGAACAATTCAGTTATTGAAGCAACTCAGTAGAGTCATTCGTTGAAAGGATTAAGAAATAGATGACTTCACCCGATGACTGGCACATTTTCTGTCTCTTACTGTTATCTAGCTATACCTTCACGTATCATATATCATATACCTCAACTTTCTTCTATGTTTAGACTCTTTAGATGTTACATACATTCACTCTATTCATTCAGTGTTAACTAACTCAAACTGGACCCAACCAGTGCATATAGAAATTCTTATTAGTACCTCCAGAAGGAGAATATTTTATTGTTTTGTTGGGTTTTTTTAACATTTGTTCCAAGCTGGCACTCTGTATAATGTACTGAAGCGAGGATAATGTACTCAGTGCAGGTTGTAAGCACTGTGTTGAGAGGCATGATTATTCCAGAAGACATTCCTCAAGTTCCTCTGATGGCCTTTCAAAAAATCCCGTTGTAGTTATTTAAGGAACAATGAAAGGTGTACAGGAGTTTATAGACTCAGAACTCAGTGACCTCAAGACAAAGAAGAGGTCCTGCTGCTACTTCATGGCAAGATGTGGAGAACAACGGGGCCAGGCTGTTCTTCAAGGTGTGCAGTTTTAGGATGAGTGCCCACAGAGTCAAGTGGCAATATGGGAAATTCCAGCTTGGTAAGAGAAAATTTTTCTTCTTTACACTGTTCAAACACAGTTTGAGCAGTTTTCTGAGGGAGGTTGTGGATATTCAAAGTGAGGCCCAGAGCAGCCTGGTTTCAGCCCCTGCTGGGCTAGGGGACCTTCAGGGCTCCCTTCCAACCCAAGATACTCCATGTATCCATGAAAACAATCTCTAGGGAGGATTTGCGAACACCACATACTTGACATTAACATAAACATTTTAGATGGCCAAGTACTTGTATATTTTTATTTTGTGTGAGAATGTTATGAGGTGGTGACTCTTTTTCCTTTTTTCATTTTGTTTCTGTTGAATGACATTTTCCTCTCAGGCTGAAACTGTGGGCTCCAGCAAAGTTCCAGCTACTGTAAGTAACACTCAAATCCTCAACTCCATGCCAGACCAACTGACCAGAGAGAACATCACTGCTGCTGCAAACATCCCAGTGCAGATTATGAAAAAGCCAAACGTTCCAGAAGACTTTCAGGTGAGTTTTATTAGGACTAAAATAAGACTTGTGGGTCTTAACATTTGGGATATCAATTCTGTCCCCCCTCTACCAGCAGAAAAGACACTGTCCTTTCTCTTAACTGTACATAACACTACAAACAATGCATTAATTTTGCCATTTAGCAGAGTTATTTAAGCATCCTTGAGCACGTACTTATGGAATCACTGTTGGGTCTTCTCTCAAAGCTGAGTGTAAATTTACCAGCTGTTCAGATGTATATCTGAAATTTTAATATGAGAATTATTCACTGTTTAAGTTAATAATTTAATCCTTACTAAGTTAATGAAAGTGTGGAATTTATGAACCCATTGGCACAAAGCTTGTGGTGTCTTGAATGGCTTCCTTTACTTTTCTACTCTGTTGTGTACTTTCAAGCAATGCTTGCCAAGTGTTCTTACTTTGCCCATTCAGTGTGTAGCACATGGGGTGATTTATTCAGTTGCATTTGAATATTGCCTTTTTTTCCTTCTTGTCTCAGGCATCTGTGTCAGTAATGGCTACAGTGAGTCAACTATTGGATGCCAACACAACAGAATTCATCCACAATGATCCTGTCAATGCTACAACCAGGTAACTTCAGCTTTCGCCATTTTCTTTAGATGTAGTCAACAGCATTTCCCTTTCTGTTCAGGATGAAAGTAGTTCATGAGCAAGTCAAAATATTTTTATCATTCAACTCCAATGTGTAATTTCCAATTTACATCAATATAAACATTGCTGGATTCTTCTGCTTTAGAGAAGGGATACGGATAGGAAATGAGGAGGGCTTCCCACTGGAGAACCAGATCAGAGAGGAAGCTCAGAAACTGAGCCTGTAGATGTATAATAACAAATACTGATAACTTTTATCCCACTCATTATTTTGATGCAGCCTCACAAAAACAATGGAGGAATTTTCTTTGAGTGGCAATATCTCACAGCCGATGTTGCAATCCAGTCTACTCCGCTGAAATTAGGGACGTCTATGATTCTGGTCTCTGATTTTGGCACAGAGAAGTAAGTTCTGTGGGTTGTTGGATTTACCTGGACACAGCAGTATGAACCATAAATCCTAACTCATACACTGCTGATTGTTGCAGATATAGCACTGGGAAAGTATCAGTCAAAAAACTAGAAATACAGGAAAATGTTCCTGAGCTTATTGGTGACCTCAGCACTGAAGTTCAGATTCTGTTCTACATTTTAAGTAACAGTAAGTTCTTTCTTCTTTTGAAAACTGCAGCTGGAAAAATTTTTAATGAATATTCACTAAAAATCTCCTTTGGGGAGAAAACCCCTTAGCTGGTTGGTTTTTATGCATGTTGACACCTGGTACAAGAAATGCACGTGTCAAATGAGCTGGATAATCTTATTTATAGAAGAATGCAAAAGTACCTGTAATGGCCAGAATGCTTTTGGTGTTTGGGACTTTTTCAGTTGTTTTGTTTTCTTAAATTGAGAGTGTGTTGAGTCTTTGACCATACCTCTACAAACATTGGGATCAAGAACAAGTAAGTACATACTTACTTTGCCTGAAATCTGAATATATCAACCATTTCAACTAAAATTGCTACTATTGTCAGGTGTCAGCCAGGACATCCACATCCTAAGACCTGCAAATTGGATTATTCACCTGGGATTTTTCCAGATGTGTATTACTTACACTCTGCAGTGCTCAGAGGCTAAATTGGTATTGACCAGGAGAAAAAAGAAAAAAGATTATAGTTCCTCTGCTTCATTTGTTTCAGAAGCTGGTGGGTGTGGGAGAGCTGAGCTTCAAATGTGCCTTTCTCTGACATCACAAGAGTTTCACACCGGGCACCTGAAACCAGCAGACTCGTCCTCAGTCTCTCCATGTAGTGGCAGTAACACTGAGACATAACAACAGTACAACAAAGGTGAAGTTAGAAGAGCACTCAGACACCATAATGGTGAACAAGCCCACGGGGAAATGAATAATTCAGTCCTCTCAGCAGGGTTAGAAAAAGATGTGAAGAGATAAACCAAGTAACCTCACACACCCAGCACTGACAATAAAAAATCACTGAATAACTCATTAACTGGTCACTGCCATTTCTGTTCACTGTTTCAGACAACAATACTATGGAAAAACAGCATGATCATGTAATTTAAGCCTTTATCATAATGCCAGTATGACACAACACTCCACTCCACTCAAGACAGATAGATGTTGAATGCATAGCTTGTCTTAAAAAAAGTCCTGACCGATTTCTTCAATATTAAGTGCATATTTATGATATTTTGTGGATACACAGTTACATTAGTCTCACCTGATGATCCAGAGAGATCAAATCAGTCTCTCTTGATCTTAAATCAAAAGCATAAAATCAATAACAAAGTCTGTTACATAATCCAGGATTTTGCTTCCTCACTTCAGCTACAATTAAGATGAGTGATTTAAACAATGTAGATGAACTCTAATTTGCTAGAAGCGTGCAAAAGAAATTCAGTCAAAAAGTGGGATCTGAAGGCAAAAATCCAGGGAGTCTCTTCTGACTTCTCACTAACAGTAAATGTCCCTGGTGTGACTATTTCTTATTTAGCATTATTAAAAGTCTGGCCATCTATACTGTGTACATATATTGGCATTTAGGATATTATTTTCCTCACTTACCAGTACTTTCCCCCAGAAATGATATTAAGAGAAGGGTAATAATTATTTTCACTCTCCACCTCAGCAAAAATTGAAGCTGTCTCTTGATATTCATGGGAAGAGCAGCTGTTCTCTACTACTTACATGGATTCTAAAAAACCAAATCTGAACAAAAATCTGTGAATGCTGAATGTGTGCAACAGCATAGTGTAGGCTTCTCCAAACACACCAGCTTCTCTATCTACTATCTATACCTGTTTTTTACCTTGCCTTATGTCTTGGTTTGAAAGACAGGTGTCTGTTTAAGTGAGGCAGAAACCCCCTTTGAAATGGGAAATGCAACCCCCTTCCCTCCGGATTATTATAACTTTGAAATTAAGGGGCTTTCAGGCAAGGTTATGAGAAATAGGAATAACAGTTCTTTACTAATTTATATATGTATAAAACAAAACAAAACAATAAACAGCAATGACTATGGCAGTTATAACAGCAGTCACCCAGTGCAGCCTTCTCGACTGCCAGGCAGCTTCTCCTCCTGGAGCAGGGCTGGTCACAGCCGGCAGCTTCTCCTCCTGGAGCAGCGCTGGTCACAGCCGGCNAACCAAATCTGAACAAAAATCTGTGAATGCTGAATGTGTGCAACAGCACAGTGTAGGCTTCTCCAAACGCACCAGCTTCTCTGGTATCTACTATCCATGCCTGTTTTTTTCCTTGTCTTACAAAGGTTCATCAGACAGTGGCAGAGCTGGATTTGTCCTGTACCAAAATGACAAACTCTTCCAGCCCAGGGTTTAGCAGAGTCTCCACAGTTTGTCTGAACGAGTCATCTCTGGCAACGCTGATGGTGGAGCAGCGAGAGCGGTGTGGGAATGGCCTTCAGTCCCAAGGTAAGAAACACCATGGCCAGTCTGAACCAGAGGCTGCCCTGGCCCTGCTGCATTCTTCAGGACTTAGGGAAAGAGACTCCAGCAGAGAGGGGGTTGGGGTTTTTTTCCTTTGATTTTTGGCAATAAGCAATTGACAGAGTTCGTGGGATGTATAGCGACATAAATGAAGGATGTTTAGATAATGTGGCATAGAAAACGTTCTTCAACTTCTGTATTAAACAGCTGGTATTACTGACTCTGTACTGCTAAACTAGGACATTTGTGAGCAAAACTGTATTCCATAAAACACTACAGGTATGCCAGAGTGGATTTGTCCTAGGGTACATTAGACCTATATCAAGAATGAAAAAACCAGGTCTCTGGAGGACAGTCTTTCTCTCCAGAAGATTACCAAAATTTTGGAAAACAACAAAAAGTCAACACCACTGGCATAGTCCAATGTACACATTAATGTGGAGAATGTTCATTTTTCATGCTATCTTTTAACTCCTACTTCCAGCTAAAACCATTGTGTGCTTTGACTTCCTTCACAAGGAACTGATTCCAGATATTAGACTTTCTTGCAGGAAATGCTCTTATGTGACTGTGCATTTGCCAAAACCCAATAATTTCTAGATAATATGTATTCATGTTTGGCATGGTTTCTCCAGAAAACAGTAGTTGGCTTCTTCTTACAACATTTAACAAGCTTTTAAGGTCAAATAAATACATATGACAGATCAGTAATCATCACGATGGAACCATACAGGTAAGTGACCCAGGAAATGTGGCATTTCTAAGGAAATTACTGAAACAAACTTTTAATTTATTTTTTTACTCCTACTTTTATTCATAATTTTAAACCGAACTACCCAATACTGTCAATGGTTGTGTTCACTTCTTATTTGCACTCCAAGCTGCTTGTTGCTCATTAAAAAGCAGTTCTAATCGCAGTACCCTGCAGAAGTGTGTTGCCTGAAAATGACTGCATTTGATGTGTGAGTGCCTGAGCACTGCTATGCTGCAGGAGGGGAGGGATGGGATGGATTTATCATTTATCATTGTCATTTATCATTGTTTGCTTCCTGTTCCAGTGTGGATTCAGCTCTGGTTGGCAGTAACACAGTGCTACCACAACCTGAAAGCTGTTATTTGGCTTACACGGAATTCAACTGGTGGTTGTTTAATGCTGTGGGAGTCAGTGGGAGCCTAATACTAATTCCCTGAATAATTCACAGGAATTGGTAATTTCACTGGCAATCTTGACTGAGAAAGGCATACAAAGTAAGTTCAAAATGCCAAATTATGTTGTTACTGATATCATTCATAAGGTTTGCTGGAAACCCATATATCCCTTAGTAGCCACTAGCTCCCCTTTCAAAATCAAATCACTCTGTTTGCTGGTGCCCATCTCTATGTTTCTGTAGCCACTTTTTCCCCTGGCAACCCCAGTCCCTAGTACGACACATCCGAACTGCAGCTGTGTGATCACACCTACATCTTTTGGGATTGCACTGGAAATGACTGGAGCGCTGCCAGCTGAGCAAAAGGGAGAGACCAGTTCTTGAGAGGAAGGTGTAATCACACCACTAATTTTGCTGTTGTAATGATAGGGCATTGTCCTTTCTTGAATGGGAAGAGCCTGGGGTTGTTTAATTTTTTTTGGTTGGTTGGTTGTTTTTAACTTCAGCATGGCAATAGAAGGGCATAGGTACTCAGCTAGAATGCACAGGAGTTTAAGATGTCCCCATGTACTTGTTTCTGCCCCGTGGCAGATCTGGCAAACTGGGCAAGTTGTACCCAAGCTGCTGAATAGCCAAATGTATTGGCAAGTCCTGGTTTCCTCTGACACAACTTGTGGCTGTGCCCACCTGCTTGTGCAGCTCCTCAGCAAGGCAGGGCTGGCCTAATTCATTCCCTTTGCTCAGCTGTTGTGGCCTTCAGCTCTGCACCTCCATTGCTGCAGCTGCTGGTTAAATGAGGGTTTGTCTAAAGGCTAAAGTGCCCCCAGATGAACAGTAGACTAGCCTGGAATCTGGGCTAGCTGTGGCACTGCCTCGTGCTGGGTAAATAACTCAGAGAATTTAGCATCAACTACTCCCTTTGCTTATATGTTTATAAAAGCACTTGCTCTGTAAATATTAAGCTTTCAACCATAAAGTTTTATACATTGCCCTCTTGTACTACCAAGACTATTTAGGAATGACTGCCTGTTTCTGACGTTTGTTATTCTTTCAGTATTTGTTTCAGCTTCTCTAAACAAAACACACCCTGGATAAAACCACATATCTGTGGTCACTAACTTCAGCATGCCAGCATCTTGGAGTTCATTTTTACTGTCTTCACAGAACAGCATTTCCATGTTTGTACTATTTACTTGTTTCTGTATTTCCCTTTATGTTAGGCATGTCCTTTTTGCACAAAGGGACTGTATTCTAAAAAAGATTTCCATCTGTTTATGCAAATACAACAGCATTTTCTGTTTCACTGAATACACTTACATTTACTTGCTGCTTTATTGTCACTATACAAACATAGACTGGATCCAATTTATAATTCTTTGTAACATCTTACCTTACACCAAGAAGTAAAAATTTAGAATGATCACCAGTACGAAAAGTTAAAAGCTGCTTTGTCCAGTCTGTGTCACCTTACATTTTAATATGAATAATTAAATCTGCTATTTCGATGAATACTTGATTGGCATTTTTAAATCTCTTTTTGGTGTTCTTCACAAACTTCTCTAGTTTTGGGGTCCATAATAATTCTGTGTCATCTAAAAATTCTGGCAGTGGCTAGCAATAATCAAACTTTACTAGAACATTCTTGTTTCTATGTGCAACCAGAAACACAAACTTTAGAAAGAAATTTATCTCTTCTCATCTGATATAATTGATACAATTTTATTTTCTAGGCATTTCAGATCAAATATAAATATGCAAAGCCTTTGGATTATATTTTTTATACTGATGTTGGGTTGTCCATGGCTGGCCTGGTTATTACCATTTTGTTTCAAATACTCACTAGTTAAGAGGGAAGATGTCAAACTGCAAGTATTTTACACTAAGTTACAATACTTTGTTCTGTATGTAGTTTGAGGAAAACAATTAAAAGTAGCCAGTTTAGAAGGGATTGCAGTATTATTGATTAGCAAATAGTATTTTTAAGAACAGCTAAATCACATAGCATGGCTCGGGACTCACTGATACCTCTGTTACTACCCTGGCCAGGCACTGACAACACAGATCCAATGTGGTATTATTGCTACACATCTGTGATACACGTTGAGATTTTCACTTCACTGTCTCAATACTAGGTTTTAAAAATGTGTCACAGTGTCCCACCACCAGTGTGACCTCCCCCCACAGGCTGGTATTACAACGTGTAAACAGTTCTCTTTTTTCTAACTAGTAGCTGCTTGTGCTACTGTTTCATTGTGAGTGACTTAATACAAACACAATCGCAGCAACTTTCCTTGATGGATGTGCCTATGATTAATGGCGTCCTGTGATTCCCCTCTGAACAATGAGCAAATTGCCAGCAGAGCTGCAGTTATAATAGATGAACGCATGTTTCTCATCCTGCTTGTCCTAATGCAGATTCGGAACAATTCCATCAAGGTTATTGTTTTAAAGATTGTAGGAGCTTCCAGACTCTGCCTTTTAAATGCATTTATTTATGATAATATTATATATATATATACACAAATACATATATGTGCATAAAAACACACATTTATATGTATGTATACATGTACTACATAGAATGCCAGGGGAGGTGGTGGAGTCACCGTCACCGGTGGTGTTTAAGGAAAGACTGGACAGGGTACTCAGTGCCCTGGTCTAGTTGATATTGGTGGTATTTAGTCATAGGTTGGACTCAATGATCTTGGAGGTCTTTTCCAACTTCATTGATTCTGTGATCTGAGATAAGACAAAGTTTGGAAGTGGAGGTTTATTATTACACTTCGGAGAATGGTTAGAAATACTTCTTTTATGCTACTTCGCTTCTTAACACTGAAAAAAAGGATTCCAAAAAGAGCAGAGAGGAAAAAAATAAAATGCATCCCAAACTGCTGTCAGTCAAGGCCTAGTCCTAAAACGTGCTGGATATTCTCTATTCTAGTCAAAGTCAGACAAAACTGATGGATTTGTTAAGCTGTCTGAGAGTAACGCTGGTGTAATTCTGCAAACAAGGTATTGCTTTGGTTTCTGTCTGTATTAAAGTTTCTACTCTAGCTTGCTTTTAGTATAAATGAAAATCAGAAAATATTTTACAATTTTTCTTATTTCTCTCTTCTTTTTTTCTCCTAAACATATTCCTACCAACAGGAAAACTTGAAAGTTATCTGTAATGTGAATGTTAGCGAGTCTCTGCTTTTCTATGCTCATTTTTAACATCATCTTCATCTCTGGAATTGAAAACCAAACTTCCAGGAAGTGCAGCAATGACACCACCAGATGCTACCAGCAATACCTACCTTGTGATGCTGCCAGTAACACCTTACTCACCTCTGACACAGTGGATCCTCCCGCAGACTCCTGGTGCACAGCTGAGGCTGTCCTACTGCACTATTTCTGGTTGGTAACATTTCTGTGGTCAGCACTCAGCTCTGCACAGCTGTACTTATTGCTGCCCAGAGCCATCAAGCTGCTGCCTGGACACTCCCTCGTAACCATGCCAGTGATCGGATGGGGTGAGATTTAAAGCTGTCCATATGGCAACTTTTAGGGTGCAGAGTACATTCAGGGAGAGTTGTAAAGATAGGAGATCAGCGGAGAGCAATTACAATCAGTGTCTCTGGGTTGGCGCCACGTGATTTATCATCTCCTGTTGCTGCTCACACTACTGGAATAACCTGAGCTTGTTTTCCTTGTCCTGATAAAACACGGAAACTGATAGCCTGGTCACTGGCACAGCAACACAGGCCTGTTGCGTGCAGGAGAAATTTTCACAGTGATCAAGCAGTCAACAATCTGCTTCTGGCAACTAAGTAAAAAATCCTTCAGTTATGGTGATCTCATATTTGGACTTAAATTCCTGATTTAGAGATTCCCAGCCAGAGCCTTGAATACATACAAAACCAGTGAGTGACTGATATTATTTGTTATCAATTATTTATTAATAAGTAAAGAACACATTCTAAAGTCAGCATAGCAGTTAGCAACAACGCTGCAAACTGAAAGGGAACTACCTGGAGAACAGAAAAATTCAGACAGATGCTCACAAGGTAAAGTGAAAATCTCACCCTGTTTCAAGAAATTCTTCTAATACAGTGCACAGGAACACCAGTCTTTTCCATGTTGTGTGTTCAGCTTTTGTGTTGCATGGCTTCCGATGGCAGAAACCCACCAAGCAGTTTTCAATCCTCATTGTTCCATTATTATGTCTTGCATTTGTAGAGAAAATTCCTCTGAAACATTTAGAATTCAGACTGCAAGTGCAAGCCAGGAAAAGATCAGCAAAAGCTGCCTGGCTACGTGGCACTGTGCTCCCTCCATATGTACTTGCATGACACCCCAGCATTATGTTCTTCAGTGTGTCCTGTGACAAGTTACAGATATGCAAACCAGCATGATTCTGACTCACTGCTTTTGGATCTCTTTTGAGAGCACAGTGAATGCATGGCAATCTGGATGATCTCTATTAGGGATGAAGAAGGAACAGACTTTAAGGAGCATGTTTATTACCCAGACAAAAAGTAGTGCATGTGGTTCCTCCCCATGAGATGTGCTGCCTAGTGAGAACTGGTAGGCAAGAGATGTGGACAAAAGAAGTGAAGCAAAGGCATTGAGGAGACAAACCTGCACAGCCAAGCTTCTTGCAGGGCAAAAGTTATACTCTGCATCAGTCTGGTATGAAATGCAATGGTTATGAAATGCAAAATGTTAAACTAGTTTCTCACTGCTGACCAGAGGGTAGGGTGCACAGTTGTGACAAGGGAGCCCACTACAGCCCAGGAGGGAGCTTGCTCTTTCACCACTGGTGTTGCCTCAGGAAGCTCTGTTGAAGCTCTTTAATGACAAAATTCAGCAAGTCCTGGACATAAGCTGTCCTCAGAAAAAGAGTGCTCACAATCATCAGTCCTGCCTTTTGTACAGAAAACCCATTTAATTTAGTACAAGGCAGGTGAAACACAGCTCTTGAAATCTATGGAATTTAGGAGGCAAGAAGGTATTTGTGTGGAAGGGAGGTATGCCTGTGCAACCAAACAATAAATTGCTAATATCTCTCTTATTGATTAGGAATCCCTGCCGTAGTAGTTGCAATAACACTTGGAGCAACTTATAGGGAAGGAAAAGCTCAACTACCAACAGGAAGAATTTTAAGTTCATATATTATTACAACACTTGCTATCCCGTGCCTTTTGTGACAGCTTATCATTAATACAATTCTGGATGTATTGTTGGTACACTATTTTGTACATCTAAGCACTCAAAAGAAATAAAACTCTTCACTCAACCAAGATATTCATTAGAAGGAAATACATTTTCTCCTTACTAAGGATTTAGGGTACTGGATTTACATCTGCCTTGAATCCTTCTGCAAGACTGTGCAGTCCTCTGTGAGTTGAAATGCAAACTGCAGACACCCTTAGCCTAACTGATACTCCACCCCTTCATTTAAGTGCATAACTACATTTCAGTACCTACATTTAAACCTCACATTAATTTAAAATCTGGCCATAATAACTATATTCTTATTTGCCCTGTGGTTTTTGTTTGGCATAGGTATTCATTTGAGTGCCCACATACCAAAGCAGGTTATCAGGCTTACAATGTACCTTGCCAATAGTGGATGATACAAAAGAAAGGCAGACTTGTTTAGGAGATGTAAAGACAAACCCCCTTCCAAATGGTGGCCATGTTGTGATACTGATTTAGGGCGTGTGGACTCCTAACTTGAGATTATTTGAAAATGAAAAAGAAAAGAGGTGAACATTATTACAGGATAACCCTGTTTTTCTGGAGCTGTCCCTGTTTCTTCTTCAGCCTTTGTCCATAAGGTCTGCCCTATTAGTCTTTACTATTAAATATATCCTAAAGATAAATGAGCATGTGGTGGCCAGATATCTGTTTGGTTAGTCATATTGCACCCTATTATTTCTCTGTGTAGTTTGTTTGATGTATCATTTTGCACTCCCCAGAGAAAGAGAAGCATGATTGAAAGCCCTCATTTCTCAAGGAATGGCTGCCTTTCAGAGCTAAGTTAACAAGACTTAGAAAGCACTGCAAGGTCTTTCAGGATGAAAAGTGGAATATTTTGTTTTGTTTTGGTATTCTGAATAACGTATCTAACGTATCTGTTGAAACTACCTCTCTTTATATTCGAAGTTGCTGGCTTGCAGCACTGGACCAAAATCAGAATTCCAGTGTGCAAAAGACAATGTTGTGGTCATTCCTCTTGCCAGTGGCACTCATACTCCTGTTTAACATCTTCATCTTCATCAAGATCAGGATCTCTGTGATATGGAAGAAGAACACGAATTTGATAATGTGAGATGGCACAAGACTCCTCACATCTTTCAGCAAATTTATTCCTCAGTCTCTTGACACCAGCTCAGATTTTCTTGTCACAAACTCGAATTTTGACAAAATCTTTTATTTTAAAGGAATGTATACTTTAAGCAGGCAAAAAATGAATTCCATTTGTTACAATGGGTCAGACTTTGTTCAACTGTGTATCAGTGAACACATTTCAGGTTTTTGTCCTCATTTTTGGATTGCAGTGTCACTCGACTTCAAGGACAGCTATTCCCAATTTAAATCCCTTAAAGTGGAGGAAAAGTGGGTCCAGCCAACTGAGAATTATGGATTTCTCAGCACAGCCAAACACCACGCCAGTTCTTGAGCAGCCTGAAGCAGATTTACTTGCTCAGTTTTACATCAACACTCCGTGTATTGTCACAGGCTGTGTGTCACAAACCCTCAGTGTACACTGTATTACTTTAAAAAGGATTGCTTTAATTTTTATTAATCCCATGGGACTGATACGTTCAACAAAACTTTGTACCATTTCTTCATTTCTTTATGTACAATTTTCATGGTTGGAGCAAACAAAATACCTTATCTCTGAGTCTGTTCAAGCTTGAGAGAAACTGGATATTCAGACATCATGAGCAGCTAGTTCTTATCTTAAAAATTAAGTGCATTTGGATGAATTTATAAGCATTCTAAAAAACTTATACTAGCTAACATGCTAATTTTCAATTGGCTTGGTAAACATCACTTTTAAAAACAGATACATCGAAGCTGCATACTCCAAACACAAATCAGTCTGATAAATTTGTTTACATTTATTTTTCTGGATTTCTTCTCCAAATGATACATCAAACAAATGTTGGGAAGTGTATCCTCTCAACTCACCTTAATAATATCTTTTTGCAATATAGCCCTGAATAAACAGAAAGTTTAAAGCTCAAATAGATATTAAATGGTATAGAGAAAGATTTAATAACTTTGTGTGTCTGTGTGCTTCTAGGAATAAAAAGGATTCCTTACTGAAAAATATGATTAGCATGATCCCTATAGTGGTAGTGCTCGGGATCACCTGGATGATTGGCTACCTCGTTTTAATAAGCCATGAAAAAACAAGTCTTGCTTTCAGCTATTTGTTCTGCATTTTGAATGCTACCCAGGCAAAGTATTTAGCAATTCTGAGACTAATAACTGAGATTTAAAAAAAAAAAATCAGATTTATTTGTTCTACAGCTTGATATAGCATGGGAACTTGTCAGAAAGCAGTTATAGGGATTCCGAATTTTTGTTCAGAAAGGGATGCTCGTCTGTCACACATAAAACTCTTCCCACTGTACAAATCAAGATGGGATTTTATTTCAAGGTCAGCACTGAAAAGACTGCTCTGTCTGGGTGGCTTCTCTTATACCAAATCATATAAAAAATCATTTTCAGAAGGAATAGCAGAAAAAAAACTCTTTTGCATTAGTTGTTGGAAAGAGTCCCAGGGAAGTGACAAGAGCTTCATGGCTCAAGGCCTTTCACAGTGATACTGAAAAAAAGCCTTTAGGAAAGTGTCTGCCTCTTCTTTCCCCCCACAGCCCTGCTGGATTCTTGGCCTTGTATTCCTCCTATAAATACTTCCCCTCATATAAGGCATATGCAGTAATTGGAGTAATGGATTCTTCATTATTACACCCCTGCCTATTTTCTATAAAAAAGCTAATTGGAAATATGTGAAAATCCACCCATCTCCAAACATTAAGTAGTTTACTATCATTTTAATCTACTGAAAACCGTGTGCCTGTACACCAGTGATGATCAGATCTGCAAGCTCTGTGGAAAAAGTACTGAGGTGATCATACCACACTGATGGACAGATTATGCCCAAGATTTAAAACCAAAATCATGAAAATGAAACTGAGATCCATTTATTTAAAAGCATGAGCCTTTTTTTTTTTTTTTTTTTTTTTTTTTTTTTTTTGTTCTTTTCTTTTTTTNTTCTCCTGCTTAATCCTTGAAATAAGAATTTAGAAAACCAGGTATAGAAATGTTTAAGTCTTTATTCACTCTGTATGAGTCTGACTGAAGTGCTGATATGGCACACCACATTTAATGCTTATGGCATCCTCAGCCAGGTCTTACCTTCATCCTATCCAGCTGAGAGTAATAATATGATCCTGAGAAAGGCTCCTGAGACACGCTAACTAATCCATTACAATGTGCAAATGAGGCATCTATAGTTGAGAATCACCTACATGGAACAGTTTTCCTATTGAAAGTACTTCCTGTATTTCAAGTTATTAATGTAATTGTTAACAGTTACCAAAAATCATATTATGGTTGTCTTTTGAATCAAGTAACATCGACTAATCTTTTCTGATTTTAAAAGCAAAATATTTCCTCCACACTTTCATTTCCTCTACAGGGACTCCAGATTTGTATTCTGCACATTTTCACAACACCACTCTTCAAGAAAAAAGTTTCCAAAATGTTTCCTATTTTTCAGGTACCACGGTAAATGCATTCAAAAACATAAAATGTTTCAGAATCACAGCCTGAAAAACATTCACAGGAAACTTTCAGATCAACCCACACTTTTTCAGACAATATTTCCTTGTCTACATTCCCTAACCAGAACTAGAAACCTGCCAATATGTGAAATACAATGCTGAGTTTTTCATGGTTTGTTTCACGCAGCTCTCACAGGTATCTCGAATGACAGACACACTTCTCCAGCTGCAGGTAGCTGGAAATAGATCATAAGCTGAGACCACGAGGAACCAAGAGCAGGACCACGTGCTGGCAGGACAATGTGACTGCAAACCAGCCAGGCAGCACCGGAGCCTCTTGGTGACTTGTACTCCAAGGTCTTTGAAAGGACCTGAACTAATCAGTTTTATACTCCAGTACAGATGTACAGAAGTTGCTCTATTTATGCCCTTTGTATATTCCAGGCCTGCTGAACATGGCTAATGTACTGTAGCTCTCCTCTCCCTTTCATAAGTAAAAATTTGATTTAATTAGAAACCAAAGGGTAAATCAACAAGCAGCATAGTTATAAGTACACTGTGCATTATAAATGAAAATTTGAGTGTCTTCATAGAAGTGTTTAATCAGTCCTGAAAAGTCCTCCATGTCTTAGAAATCCATGCTCTCTCTTATGAGACAGAAAACAAATATTCTGTAGCATTGATAAGCCTCCAAAAAGAGCAGTCACATCAGATACAAGGCTGAAGTTCATCATTACTGCTCCAGAAAAAGGAGAGAAGGTCATTAAAAGTTATCTAGGACAGGTAGTTCACACTTTTTATTTTTTTGGACAGGAAGTTCATGTATCTGTGGGCATCCATTTTTTATTTGTAAGTCCAATGTATAATGCTTGCTTTTGTCAATTCCTTCAATTTCCTTGAGAAATTTTCGTTTAGAAATTTGTGTGGTTTAAGAATGATGATACTTGGTTGTATTGTAAAACATAGCTAGGCACTGTGAGGATGGCTCCTTAAATAAATGATACTATTTTCTAATAATTGATATTTTTCCCCCATAAAGAAAAGCATTCTCTAAAGAACATCCCATTTAATTTTGAATGGCTCTCTAAAAAAACTAATAAAAATATTGTTTCCATATTATCCCAAAAAACAAGCAAAAAACCCAAGAAGAATTTGAAGTACCAAACTGGAAATGCTGACTTCTTTTACTAATTAAGCAACCTGTCTGTAAGTATTTCAGATGTGAATAAAATGCTGCTATAGCCAACACTGAACACGTCTTGCTTAATATAAAACATTTTCAGCATAAAGCCCTCCTCCTCAAATTATACATTTTAAGGCTTTTTTCTCTTTCATCTGGGGAATCCTAATTTCAGAAACGGAATAAAGTAAAATTATCTTTTTCAGGTTATATCCTATATTGTTACATTGAACAACAGTTCAGCTCTTATCTACACGTGGAATATATTTATCTTCACAGTCCAGTGAACTTTGGTACTGTTTGTGATATGTGGACTTCAGGGATCACAAAGTTTCTTGCTAAAACTTTGGAAACACTGCTTTGATAAAGAAATGGATTGGAGAAGTATTGAATCATCAGTACAAAGGTATGAAATAAAAGTGGCAGAAAGTACAATGGATGGAAACGCTCAGTTTTCCAGATCTTTCCTATATTTTTTAAAGCAAAGATTTTTTTCATTGAAAATACCCAAATATTTTCTAAATACTTTGTAACAGCTAGCAAAGAAGCCTCCCGAACCATGCTCCTCCTCCTCTTTAAAATGTTTAGAATAAAAATTTGCATCGCGTTCATCTTTTCTCACTTCCATTTTCAATCTGCTTACTCCTTGTTGGACCCTCCTCAGGCAGGGACAGAGCTCTCAGCAAGGACAAATACTACAAAAATCAAAGAACTGACATTTTTCTTGTCCTGGCAAAAAACACTACTTGGAAGCTTTGCTCCTTAAGGCACTAAAGGAAAAGGTGTCTTTTCAGAGGCATCTTTAACGCCAGGAAATAACTAAGCACAGTTGTGCTTTAGGCAGCTCTGCATAGGCACCTCTCTCCTGAGGACCAGAACAGAGTGGCTTCACTGCTGGGTGAAGAAAGGCAGCAGAAATCTCAAAATATCCCACAGTAACATGAGGTCCAGTTCCAGTAGATCTGGGAGAGGCACCCTTAGGAATCCATTCCCGCACCTTCGATTGACGAAACTCCAGAAATTAGCGCAGATTCATGTTTTTTTCTATTAGGGGGACAAGCTCTGAATGCAAGGCAGGAGAGTGCGAGTGCGTGTGAGTGTACGATAGTAATGAATGCCTGGATGCGACCATTCAAGGATGAATGGCTCCTGCGCGTGGTTGGCGCCGTCCCACAAGTACAGGGGAATTTGACGGCCCCTTTTTTCTCTGAGCACCACCAGCCTACGAAGGCCAAGGCTCATATTTCGAAAGAAACCGTGTGTCAGAGCGCAGCCCCGCTGGCGTAGCGCTGAGGCGGCACGGCCCGGAACGAAGGGTCCGCCATATCGGCGGGGAGGGGGCGGGGCCCCCGCGGCGGAGCGCGCACGCGCGCGGCTCGCGCAGGCCCGGCCTCGCTCCGGCCCCTTCTCTCTGCCCTGCCACGTACGGGCGGTGGCGGCGGCCGTGGCCGGGCTCGCGCGGGGCTGCACGGGGGGGCTGCACCGGCGGGACGTCGGAGAAGCCAGAGTAAGAGAGCGGGGNCGGCCTCCTGGGCCCGGGGGAGCGGGAGATCCCGGGATCCCTCCCTCTGCACGGCCGGGTGTTGCCTGGGTCACCCAGCCGCTTTCCTTTGGGAGCCGCGGGAGCTGCCGGCTCCTTATTGCCAGGCAGGGAATGGCTTTGACTTCTGTTCGCCTTTCGGCCGGGCCTGCCCGTATGGGAACTGGAGAAAACAAAAAAGAGCTCTTCTCCTTCCTGCTCCCTCGCTTCACACCCCCCCCCC
>VZRR01012565.1:1063706-1187232 GCA_013398015.1 Oreocharis arfaki
CCCCCCTCCCCCCCCAGCTGTCTTGGGAAAACTCATGGCTCTCTCTCGAGCGGCGTTTGGGAAGCAGTCCTGCTTGTCCATGTTTCTGTCGGCTTCATCCCTATCCTTAACCCTGTTTTGACAGGAAAAATGAAGCAGGAGTGCCTGTCCTTCCCTTGCCGAGGCAAGGCTGTTTTTCTCTGCTGCTGTGCAAAAATGGTAGTGAAATACAAGGTGGTGATGAGATGCTGCTTTTAGAGGGGATCCTGAAGTGACTGGCCTAGATTGGGCAGTCCCTGTCCACATGCACCACCTACATTAGTGCATGATGTGAATAGGAAGTGAGCCAGAAGGGGAGGAAAAGTCTGTACCTGCTAAATGCGTGTGGTACACCAGGAGGGTTAGAGAGATGTCAGTGTGATTCTTAGGGGAAGCAATCTTTAATCTGAAACATAGAGACATAAATGGGTTTTGGATGGTTGATTCCTCCCCACCCCAGGAAAGTAGACACACACTAATTCTGTTAAAAAGCTCGTTAGTGTGTGGAGTCATCCATTCAGCTGTGTCACAGTGAGGGGAAAAAGCTTTAGTGCTGTGTAATTCAGTAATTTGAACATTTCACATAGTTTTCTCTAACAGTTGCAAGCAGCTGCACTGTTTAGAATCTATGTCTTTAAATCTGGACACCTTCAAGCAGAATGGAGAACAGCTGGACCAAAAAATGTGCCTTTAAATATTTTCCTGCTACCTTTTCAGAGTCATTGACGGACAGCAGGTTTCTGTGGATAATGCTGGTAAATAAGGCATTACAGTAGCTCCTTTCCTTGCACGAAGATACGAATGATACGTTCGAGCTGTTGAAAGGCCATAGGAGGTCAGCTATGTCCATCAAAAAGTGTATGTTTAGGACTTAGAGGTGAGGTTCAGTTCTTACTGTTGACAGTTTCCGAGTGGCATATATTGTAATACTGAAGAAGCAAGACCAGTGCTCAGCTAATGTTTAAGCAACATGAGGGGGTAGCTAAATGAGCTCTTTGGTTAAATCACTCTTACATGTATTATCTTTATCCTGTATTTGTCCAGTGCAGTAAACTTACCTGGAGCCGTAGCAGATATGGGGTGAAAGGGGCGCTATCTTCATGCCTTACTCACTTCGTAAAGCATGAGTGAGGCATCAGAAAAGCAGTCTCTTCCTGTTCACCTGCTTAGTATGTCACAACAGTATCACCCTCTCGCTGTCAGGAGCAGGCACAACCCTTTTTAAAGGGGAGCATTTCATACCTGAGATGAGGGGAGCAGCTGCCAGCCTTTGAGAACCAGAGAGTGGCTTTGTGTCTTCTCTGGGGCTTGCTTGTTCTCTGCCTTCATCCTATATGTTTCAGTTTCCTTCCAGTTGAGTTGAAAGAGGAGAGCTGGGAAGCCCAGCTTAGTGTGGATAAGGGGCACCTACTTTTTTTCTCTGGTTAGCGGTGAATCATCTAAAAATCAGATTATGGATGTTTGAAATTGGCTGTGCATGTGAGAGAGAAGAGTTGCCAGTAGGGTACCCCCATGGGTTCAAAGGGAGGAGCCAGGTATGTTCCCTATTGGATTGTTCTGTGTGCTAAATCATCTCTTGGTCACTGTCCTGGAAAGGAATACATTACTGATAGGAATTCCTACATGCCATTAGAAAATTCAGAAAAAATAATCTTCTATTATGAAATTAAAAGTCTTATTCAAGATCTGTTTTAGATGAATGCAAATTCTACAATACTCGAAAGTGTAAATCTGATTGTTACATTATGGAGAAAGCAAGGGCTTTTTTAATTGGGGATATTCACTAAAATGTTCTAAAGTGAAAGATTGATGTGAATTGTGTCATTCTAGGGAAGTGTGACTTTAAATATGTTTCTTTTCTCATGCAGCTTACTGTTCTCTGGCACTTATAGTGCATGGCGGCTTATCCTAACTCAGTCCTGAAGTGAGGTGGGAAAACTGTCCAATAATCCAGCATCACTAAGACAGACAAGGTAATCATAAATGTATATTTTTGGAAAGGAGATGAAAGGAAAGCTGTGGATCAATATTCTTTTATTTTTTAATGCTTAAATTAAAAAAATCTCAGCAGCCAACCAACTTGTGCAAAACCCTTTGCTTTTAAATCTAATTTAAAGTTAATTAGACTGGGTTGATGTGCCTGCAGTCAAGACTCCTATGTTGCAAAACCTGAATAATGCATTAGTGAGCATTAACAATACTATAAACTTCACTGTTTCATCACAGTACCTCAGCAGCAACGTGGCTGCGTTAATTGCAGGTCTCTTTTCCCTGCAATTAGACTGTATCCACCTACCTCCTCTTGTGTGTGATGAGAGTGAGTTTTGTTCAATAATAGCTTGTATCTTTTTGGGCTAAAGGAAGAGATTTGCCTGAAATCTTTGCTTTATGTTAATTACCAACGCCACCAGAAATTTAATTGCAATTTAAAGATAGCATCATACTGCATCTTTTTAATGCAAAATATTGTCACTGAAACAGTAGATTTGGATTTGTACAGGTGCATCAAGGAATGTATTAAAGGCTTTAGCTGAGTGTCTTGTTTCTGGTAAGAGAGAATTAATTTTCAGTGCAGTACTTTAAAAATAGACTGACTATAGCAAAATTCATTTTTCTCATAGGGCACTGTGTTATAACATCCTTAAAGGGAAGGGAGAAATAGCTGCTTATCTCTGAGAAGAGTTCTTGCACAAGAGAATGAACAACATACTTGCCTGCATGTTGCTTCAGAAATGTTGATTTGGATGTGGACTGCCTACATTTTAAGATCTCCAGTAATTGTACTTCAAGTGTTAGGATAAAACTTCTTTAATTGCTCCTCATTCCAGATCTGTTGTTTTGGCCCTGTCCAGAGCAATGAAAATAGGAGGGCACATTTGACTAACTATCTGGATCTCTTGTTTGTGGGGGTTTTTTTTCCCTCTCATTCCTCTTTTGAGTAACTTCACTGTAGTTCAGGTTTTTAAATGTAAATGAGATATGCTTCCTACAAAGTGGTAATTTTTGAGTTTTCTTATATAAAGTGTTAAAGGTATACCAGAAGTATACTTTGTGTGCTGCTAGGACACAAGATGTCTTTGTTGCACTTCCTATTCAATTGGAGGAGTTGCTCACTTCTTAAAACGCTGAGGGTAACAGTCTGTTCTGACCATGTGTTGAGCCCGATGAGTAGCTAATGTGTGGTCTATTGAACCACTTTTAAAAGTCTAAAATCTTGGTTAAAATATCTCAATCAAGATACTTAAAAATGTAAAAATTGTGTGTCTTCCTTTCTGGAGAACCCTCAGTGAGTTCTGATCATCCATGTGATAATGAGTGTTCAGCTGTGCACTTATTTGCTCAAGAAGTAGTACATGGTTCAGCTTGATCCCCTTAGTAAAGCCATCTTACAGCCTATAATCTTTGACATAAGATATTTGTTCTGGCAGTCATTTCTTAAATTAAAAAAAAAAAGCTGTTTGTTGGTTTTCATAACTGGGGGCAGGTAAAAGTAATCGAATAAGGTGATAATGTAAAGCTTCGGAACTGTCATCAGATAGATTTAAATAACTAACAGCTCTGTTTTCTGAAATGTTTTTAATGTTTTGCTGCTGACAGGTCTGCAGGCGATAAGGAATCCACCATGAATGGGCAACTGGACTTAAGTGGGAAGCTGATCATCAAAGCTCAGCTTGGGGAGGATATTAGGAGAATCCCTATTCATAATGAAGATATCACCTATGATGAATTGGTGCTAATGATGCAAAGAGTTTTTAGAGGAAAACTTCTGAGCAATGATGAAGTCACAATAAAATATAAAGATGAAGGTAATGTTTAATTACTGCTGTTGAGGTTTAATTGACTACTGTTGCTCTGATATGATTTATCTATGAATAGAAACTTTGAAATTCACCTTTCAGGGCTGTCCAGTGTCATGGGCAAATGTGAGTGATTTCTTGTGAAATCTTTTTAATCAGACAATAGAAGCTGTATCTCTTGTTATGCTTTCTTAACAGCATTTCCTCAATTTTTTTCTAAAATATTTCCTCCATTTTTTTCTCTCTGAAAGTGCATTTTTTGCTATTGCAGGACGTTGACTGCAGGTTTCTCTTCTGTTCACTCATTTAACCTTTTTTTTTGAGTTTTCAGTGGGTTTGAAGGTGAAAAGAGAATAAACATGTATGGCCTAACACAAGCTCTTATAAGACTGAAAACTTGGTTTATGAGGTACTAAGTCTTGATTGTTTTCCTTCATCAGTAAAGATTAGCATAGTAATTTAAACTTGAAATATATATTAAAAGTTATCTTTCCGCTGTGGAACCATTTGAATCTGTTGCACATTGGTTGTTCCACAGAAAATACTGATCATTAGTGTTAAAACAAGCATAACCTTAAGGACTTCCACAGAATTAAGAGAGCCCTATTTGAGATGCATTGAGACAAAGTTGTGATTGGAGGGTTTTTCCTCTTTGAATGTCAATGGGGCATGGATAAATTGCTTAATCTGGGACAGAGGGATGGTGTTCATAAAATGAAACTTGGAATGAAGTGATAAAATCCAGTCTCTTAAAGACTGTGATAATTATCCTGTTACACAGTAAAAAGTGCTACTTTAGTGAAGCAGCCGGGTGCATTTTTCTTAATAGGCCAAGGAAACTTCATTGCTGTCTGTGGTACCTTAAATGTCAAATAACTTTTGTTCTTGTATCTAGGCAATAAAATTTCACTTTGAATGACCCTGAGACAATTTTTTCAGGTTCACGAAGCTTTCGAGATGCTGCTTATCGAAATTGATAAGCAGTGTAGGTCTAATATTTTGGGTCTTGATCTCTACTGGGAGGGAGCTCAGTGGATTTGTGGTGGTTTCATTTCCCCTCTTACTGCATAATATTTTTTTTCTTTCTGGAATGAGAAAAGTGAAAAGAGATTGGTTGCTTTTTCTTTAGGTTAAAGCTTCTAGTTACTTTGGTTTTTTTTCATTCTTACCTGTTCTTTAAGTATATTCTTCTGGGGTTTTTAGTGTGTATTACTCTCTCTCTGTTTTATTCAAAATAAGATAATGGTGTATGATGGAGACAGTAATTACAGTTTCATTCTTTGGTTGTCTTTCACAGTCTAGAGACTTCCTGCTTTTACTTTTAGCTTTCTTTGTCTCAGCATTGGGTTTGCGTGGCCGGGTTTTGGTAGTGGGGGAGCTACAGAGGAGGCCAAAGCCAGGCAGCTCCAGGACAGACACACCGCTGGCCAAGGCTAAATCAATCAGAAATGGTGGTGGTGCCTCTGTCGTAACATAGTTAAAAAGGAAAAAAAAGTTATGGCACAGATGTAATTACAGCCAGAGAAGAGAGGAGCAAGGATGTGTGCGAGGGACAGCTCTGCAGACACCAAGATCAGTGGAGAAGGAGGGGAAGGAGGTGCTCCAGGCACCAGAGCAGAGATTGCCCTACAGCCCATGGTGCAGCCCTTGGTAAGGCAGGGTGTGCCTTCGCTGCCCGTGGAGATCAGTGGAAGTGCAGAGATCCACCTGCAGTCTGTGGAGGAGCCTCACACCAGAGCAGGTGGATGCCTGAGAAGAGGCTTTGACCCCGTGGGAGGCCTGTGCTGGAGCAAGCTCCTGGCAGGGACTTGCAGACCCATGGAGAGAGGAGCCCATGCTCAAAGCAGGTTTCCTGGTAGGACTTGTGACCCTGTGCGGGACCCATAGTGGAGCAGGCTGTTCTTGAAGGACTGCACCTGTGGAAAAGTGACCCATGCTGGAGCAGTTCCTGAAGAGCTGTTGCCAGTGGGATGCAATCCCATTGGAGAAGTTCATGGAGGACTCTTCTGTGGGAGGGACCCCAGGCTGGAGCAGGGGAAGAACTTCTCTACCTAAGCAGTGGAAGAAACCATAACCTTCATTCTGTGTGCTCCTGCACCAGTGGGGGAGGAAGAGATAGAGCCTGGAAAGGAAAGAGGGCTTGAAAGGTGATTTTAAGATTGTTTTATTTTTCATTAGCCTGCTCTGATTTTGACTGGTAATAAATTCAGTTAATTTCCCCAAGTTGGAGTCTGTTTTGCCCATGACAGTAATCAATTTGTTATCTCTCCCTACCCTTATCTTATATCTTGTCCTTTCACTGTATATTCTCTGCCCAGCCACTTTTGGAAGGGAGTGATAGAGTGGCCTTGGTGGGTACCTGGCATCCAGCCAGGGTTCACCCACCACACAGAATGTACTCCTGTTCCACTGTGATTTCAGTGTATGTTATCCTAGCTGATCATCACTACTAAAAACAAATAAATGTTGTTAATATCAGAGGTAGTTGCAAGTGATCAAGGAAAAGGTTAACAAGGCTTCAGTTTTCTTGTCATATGAGAGCTGTGATATTCTTAATTTCATTTCAACTAAGCTAAGATTCTTCTTTAAATCTCTTTCAGTCATTAGATGCATTGCAATATATACATTTTAGCTATTTCTGTCTTGTTATTTATCCCCCCCAGACCTTTTATTCCCCCAAGGAATGCTTGTCTGGATCTGTTACAAGGAGGTATCTTAAACTGGTCTAATGATGTCCACTACTTCCACAACCTCCATCTGTGTCTTCTCCAAATTCATGTGCAGTCTTTGAGCATTCTAAGAATGCTTCATCTACCCCTCCATATTCCTACATTGTATTTAGGTTATGTGGTGCTTTTATTAATTACCAGAGAAAAGAAGTCTCAGGTTGAATAATGCTTTGTGCAGTCAAGTTCTGTATTCAAGCTGGCATCTTTCAAATTCCTGAGCTAAGGAAATCGGTTTGCTAGATATGAAACAATTTTCATGTCCTATTTAATGTTCTTGAACATGTAAAACCCAATGTCAGCAAAAAAACCCCAACCCCAGACAAACTAATGAGGACTGTCAGCAGTGAATTTGTATGAATCCAAGAGTAAAATTGCATCTCAAGCACACCATGTTACTGAGTTGCACATACTAAAAGGCCCTATAGAGTCAGTAATAGGAACTTTACTTTTTTTTAAAGTTATGCTTGAATTTACAACAGAGGGTGTAATGTGAGATTGCCCTCTTTGCTCTTGTTCTTCATTACCTTATAATAGAAGTTGGTGTCTGTGTCAGAGCAAATAATGGATTGTTTACTCATACTGCATGTATTCAAGCTGCTGTGCTAGTGAGTAATCTCTCAGCCTTTGGGAAATTTATCAGAGTGAAGGAAAACTACATTTTGATGTAGTGTGTTTTTTTGTTTGTGTGGGGTTTTGTTTTTGTTTTTTCAAAAATTGACTAAATGAGAAATATAAAGGTAGATAAATCTAGTACATGAGGAAACAAATGGCAGGGTGAAGGAATGAGGCAGATTTCTAATGTCATGAAGGTTGAAATGCATCATGGTGATGCAGCATTAATGCTAAAATACCTTGTAGTCCAGTGGTTAGTTAAGGGAGTCACTAGTTTATAGAAAGATAAAAAAAATGTGATTGGCATAGCAGAGAATGTGATACATGGGAACTTGTAGAGAGGGAAAGCTGTGTCCCTTGTAAAAATGAGGAAGATAAGTTCTTAAAATAACAAGATTAGTAGAGAAAATAAAGGAAAGTCTGTTCTGTTTTCCAACAGAAAATAATTAACATTGTGTAATTCTGTCTGTGTCATGGTAACAAGAATTAAGCTTCATTGACATTCCTTAAGATGAAAAGGTTTTTTGCTAAATCTAATATACTTAAATTGTCAGACATTTCTATGGCTTGACATATACCTTATGAATCCTGGACTATACTCTACTTGGATAGTAACTTGATGGCTGTCAATAGGAATCATAGAACTGACTTCATGCATCTAACAAGATTCTTTACTTGGTGCTTCTCAGCCTTTTTTTTCTGCTAACAATTTAAAATACAAAATTTATTCATTATTTGAAAATGCCTTCAACCTAAAGGTTAAAATAGGTGGAGGAGAATTGAGATGGAATAATCTCAGTTCTTTTGGGTAGCGTTAATCCATATAAGCCATGTGTATTGATGTGCATTTTCATTTCACTGTGCAGGATAGACTGTTTGGAACATGCATCTTTGTTCACGCAGTGAATCTGAGTGTTGCCTGGTAGGACAGAAGAGCATCAAAGGATGGTTTGCCAATGTTGTGGATTGCTAAGAGAAGTAATTATCACTTACTGTGTTACCAGGATAATAAGGAATAGAAGGTCTTTGTGTTAAGACACCAGTGGATTTGGGTATCAGCATTTAGGAAAGGTTACTGAAAAGCTGGAGAAAGTGTTTGAGGTGGAGGGAACACACACCTCATCCCACCCCCCTTTACTGCCAAAGAAAAAACCGTCTGTTTAACTTTGATACAGTTGACTGTCTAAGTCCAGTTATGGATCATGATGGAAACAGGGACACTCATCCTTCTCTTCCTGGTGCTGGCGAGGTGGCACTGGGGAGGCTGCATGTCTGTGCTCATTTTTATTGTGTGCATTCCAGGACAAAAAGACTTGGAAAAGCTGCAGAGGGTCCAGCAGGGTGCGGTGAGGACAGGGAGGGGCTTTGTGCAGGTGGCCTTCAGGGAGCATGGGAGGGAGCAGGGCTTGTTCACTGTGCTGCAAAGGGGGCTGAGGGCAGAGCTCAGAGAAGCTTCCAGTAGAATTGGAGATGCAAAGACCATTGAATGTGACCTGTTTGCAGTGGCACTGGATGGCAGCAGCCAGAAATGGCAGTTTGAGAGGCTGAGCATAAGTTTTGGCCAGGAGGGCAGTGTGTCACTGGAGCAACCTGCCTGGTGGGGTTTGGAGCCCTCGTTTCTGGAGACTTTCTGTCAGAGAATCCATGACTGATACTGCTATCAACAGATGTCTTTTGAGATTGTGGAAGTGAAAACAGGACATAAAAAAATCTTTAGAGGCAACAGTATTTCTTTCAGGAAATCTTGAAAATTATTTTTTATGCCATCATTTTATTAGTATTTATAACTTTATTTTGTTAGAAAACACTGTCTTTGAAGACTGACAGGGACTGCAAGGTGTTATTAATAGTACTATACTTAAGAAAACCTTCCACTGCAGAGGTGTTGCTTGTAGTCAGGTATGACAAAATGAGAATATGTAGTTCTTCAAATTCTGAGCTGTTTTTGACTTGGTATCGCATGTTTTATGACTATTCATACTGAAGTATTTTATTTGAATTTATTTGAAAATTTTAACCATAACTTACATACAGTTTGTTTGCCCTTGTCACCAATGTGTAAGGAATTTATATACAATCAAAATTTTTAGGCAGTAATCTGTAAGGGAAAACATGTTCCTGTGTGTGTCCAGAAAGCCCCCTTGCTACAGTGTTTTTGGAGGAACCTGGGCAGCCTGGAGTTGGCCATGTTCCAAGCTGTGTGTCATTTGTCTAAACACTGCTGCTTTTCAAGGTGAAACTTCACTAGATGGTGTTTCACCTCCATTTCCAGTCATCAGACTGCTCTGGCAGGAAGTGTTCCTGCTATCTCTTGTGCCAGTACATGTTTTCCTGATAATGTGCTCCCACTCTTTCCTTTGCACTGCTTAGCTTGGGTTCATTTAAGCTATTAATAACTTTTTGAATATGTTAAACACCAGAAAATCTGTCCTGCCGAAGACAATAGTCCTGTTTTAGGTGTGATTTTGTTGAGTAAGCAAAGATGTTAATGTAGATTTTCTTGACACAACTTAGAAATTGTGAGAGGCCAGACTTAATGGGAACTTGGTATCTCTTCTGAGGGTTAATACGATTAAAGGAGATAAGTGCTTTGTGTATAGCCCTTTGTATCTTAAGAATAAATGGTCCTATCCAGTTCTAATATAGTTCCTGTGACTGATGGCAATGTGCAGATTCATTAGGATCCTCTGACGTGTGACATGGGAGAAATCCATGCCTAAGATTTGTGACTCCGTGTCAAATTCCTGTGTGAGAAAAGTTTTCTTCTGACTGCTTTGGCATCTTCATGTCTTGATACCTATTTGTGTGTTAAAGCTGATAAATATCTTTACTATTCACTTCTACACATGAGCTTTGTTTTTCAGCAACGGAATGGTAATAGTCTTGCAACTCATGTGTTCTGAATATAACCTGAGGAAGTGCTCTAGACATTTGAAATTTTCCCTTGTCAGCATCTGTGTTCTGTTTTTTAGAAACTGAGTTGGGTTTGGCTTATGCCATTTATCTGACTCCTGTCTGCTCATGAACAGCGTGGCTCTGGAGCCACTTGGCAGAGGCATTTCACTTTTAACTGGTAGCATCATTCTACCTGGTGTTGGACTTTGCGAACTCTTAGCTCTCATATTTCATCCTATGAGTAAACATAAATTAATGTTAAGTTATATGGAACATCAAAGGGCTGATGTCAGAAGACTCCCTTTTGGAACCAGTCATGCTTCTGTCTTACTTTCTGTGTGTGGTTTCTCTGCACACTGATTCTTGCACTAAGATAATAAACGATTTTCTAGTGACCTCACAATCAAATAGGGAAAGTTACTTTTGAGTAGTGAAGGAATATTTCTGTCCTAATGTGAAGTTCAGTAGTCACAGGCTATGATTTTAATGTAACTTTTTCGTGTTCTTTTCAGATGGAGATCTTATAACAATTTTTGATAGCTCAGATCTCTCCTTTGCAATTCAATGCAGTAGGATACTTAAGCTGACATTGTTTGGTAAGTATAGAAGACTGTCTATTTTATTTCTTTCAAATAATATTTATTAAAATTCAGGCAGTGGACTTCACTGGAAGGTACAAAAAACTTTAAATCTGTCACCTCAGAAGGTGAAGAAGTTGCAATCAGTAAGTTAGAATTGCTGAATTAATACATGATATCTGTTTTCTCTTGATATTTTTCATGAGACTTCCGAACTTAATGGAAACTGAAACTACTGCTTTTTGTAAGATTGCTCAAAGTATTTGACATATGTACATATACATGTGCTCAGTGGTTCTTTCTTCCTTAGTGCTCTTTTCTGTGTTATCTTCCACTCTCTAGCATTTGTGGGGTTTTCCTCACAAGTGCGTGAGAATTTGAAGCTGATGATTATCTCACAGTGTTACTGGTACACTGCTCCGAACTAGTGTTAGTTGCTTGGAGCTGAATAGATCTTAACATTTATCCTTTAGCCTTTGTGTAAAAGTTCTCTATTTTCAAGCTACTGTAGGTAACTTAGCATGTAGTTCCAAGGAATGGCACCTGCCTTTAACTTGGACACTGACCTTATTCATGAGGTGCAGCAGTGTTGTGTGTGCTGCATGAGTCCTAAAGGGACAGCTTTCCAGAGCCACTGCATCATTCAGGGTGTATTCATGGGAATGAGTAAACAACGCAGACGCTTTGTGTGGGCTTTGCTTTGGTACTGTAGCTTTTGCTGAACTGCGATTATATTAAAGGAACAGTAAGCTCTAGAATGGATTCAGTCTGCGTGGGCTGAACTTTGTCACTTTAAACTCCATGAAGGATGATGATGCTACAAGCAAGTGAAAGTTGGAATTTTTTCTTTTGTCATCTTAAACTGGTTGTTAGTACAGTCTTAAGTTTATCTAATTGCTGTTTTGCAGTGAATGGACAACCAAGACCCCTAGAATCTAACCAGGTGAAGTACCTGCGCCGAGAGCTGATAGAACTTCGCAACAAAGTCAATCGTTTACTGGACTGTTTAGAACCACCAGCGGAACCAGGGCTTTCCACTAATCTGCCTGAGAGTGGTAGGCAGCCTGGCAAAGAGTTGTTTGCTTTGATTTGCAGAGTGGTATGCTGTTTAACAGAGTGAAACATGGATCCTTCTTAATTATTGCTTGATGGCCCGGAACGTAATTTTTAATGCTTTAGTTATTTCAGAGACAGAATTTTTGTTCGAAGTATCTGGAGTAAAGCACAGAACTAACTTAGGAATGAAACTTCAGAATCCAAGGTTTTGTTGAAATGTATGAAAACACTGTAACTAACACCTGTGAACCCCAGCAATGTCCTGAAAGGGCTTTTAGCCAAATTAATAGTTTGTTGTTGCTGAAGAGTTCTTGCTTGCAGTTGAGTAGTCCCTCTGCTTACTTTGGGCTAGCTCTGGTGCTTATCTTGTGTTGCTAAGCAAGTTTGATTCACTAAAACAGTAAGAAGTGAATTCAGCAAAAATTATATCCACTTTTTTTGCCAGGTTAGGAAATTGAATCCACACATTTTGAGCTCAGACCAGCATCAGAGCTGTCTCAGGGTAAGCAGCACAAGGGTGCAGGTAGGAGTGGGAAAGGATTTTTGGGGGAGGGCAAAATGGGGAAGAAAGTCTGATTCTCACGGTTTTGAGGTATTGGTCTCCTAGCTTAGGGCAGTTGTACTGTAAACATTGTACCTCTGTGTGCTTAACTAAAGAGTTTGGGTAAGCTGGACACAGAAAATAATGACATGAAGTCATGAAGTACAGTGCTTTGAGTAAAGAGGTGAACCAAGAACATCAGCCTGCCTTTTAGGAAATGTTGCTTTTGTATTTTCATTTTGAAATTTTACTTCTTTTGTTACTTTAAAAAATCCCAGCCCTCTTCCTACAATATATGCAATTACTAATTTCAGTGGAATACCATGTATTCTGGTTACAAACTTTTGGAGGTTAGAGTGATGATCTAAGAGTGTAAACAAAACTAGCCAGTCTGTATCTATCTGTACTTGTTTGTTTTTAACAGAAAATGGAGCACTATTAGGTAAGGCATTTCTGAGCAATTCAGTTACATGTGTAGTTGCAAAGATCTCAACTTCACCTATCAGCTTAGGAAAAATTAGTGGAGAAAGGTAGAGTACAAACGAGAAACTGCAGTTGATAAAACACCATAATAAGTTGGAACTATCCTGTATGTTATCCTAATTTTGAACTCTTTGTAGGCAATTCATTTGTTTGAAGCAGGAGCTTTGTGATTTTGAATTTCAGAACATGTGATATGTAATATTGATACTCCTCAGTGTTAGCATATCTTTAAGTCACTATGAAAGAAACCTAAGCTTTGTGATCCATCCCAGTTTCAGATACATCAGTGATTCTTCCCTGTTATCCTAACGTGCACATTTCAGCAGTTAAATTTATAAAGCCCCCCAGCCTGCAATGTTAAGGTTGCTGTAGTGCAATGTGTGTGTGTGCTGGTGTTTCAGTTCTGAAGAGCTGGTAACTGGGCATTTTGCTTTGTAGATGCTGTAGATGGTAGGGACGAAAAGCCTGCTGCTGCTGACGCTAATGTTAAGCCATCCACTCAAGTTATAGCAGCGAGCATGTCTGCATTCGATCCGCTAAAGAACCAGGATGAAATCAGCAAGAATGTCATGTCAGCCTTTGGCTTGACAGATGATCAGGTGTCAGGTAAGGATGTAGCTGGTGAAAAGGAAAGCTACAACTGTTCATAATCAATGACTCCAGTTTTGATTTGTAACAAAGCATTTGTATTTTGGTTGTATTAAGCTGTGTTCTGTGTTCACTATTTCTTTTCAGAACTCTGAAACTTGCCATGTTAAGATGTTGTAAGTGTTGTAACTTTTGTATATGAAATGTTGAAGTGTTGCTGTTGATTTTATCATCGTGTTTTATCTTGGAGTAAAAAATGGCTTCATTTTTTAAAAATTTGAATTACTTAAAGCTGTTCTGTACACTTAACTTAATTGTTATCTGCCAGTGATAGAAGAACCCACTGCTCTGCTTTAGGGTTTGATACTGCAGTTCATGTTCTTGGCTTGTGCTTCTGCTGTGTTTGAGTCAGTCAGGACTTGTTGTATGACCCCACCTTTTCTCTGTTTCATGTTAGAAGTAAATAGAGTCAACTTTTTTACTGTTAACAGAAAGGAATAACATACTTGTCTGAATGATATTTATTTTTGAAGAGCTGGAGGACTGTTGGCTCTGCTAGCAGAATGCTAAGCATATGAAAACTGATTATACTAAACTGAATGCCGTCAGCTTGACACAGGATAACTGAAGACAGGAAAGCAGTGTTGAATATGATAAGGAGTGCAGTGCAGAACATAGGGAAATGATTTTGCACAGAATCTTTGCAGGCCTGGCAAGGTTTAATGGTGCATTGAAACTTGAAAATCAAACTGCTGTTGGCTAACAAGATTTGCTGTGTACTCTCAACTCCAGAGCAAGTGAGTTTTATATGATGAGTGAAGTAATGATACAGATGAGCAAACCAGTAGCAACTGGAGCTTGTTTCTCCAGTATGGCTGCCACGGCAAAAGTGTGGAATAAAAGGAATAGATCTGCACTGTGTGGTTGTGACTGTGCAGGAGCCAAAGTTGTACCCACAGACAGTGGTTGACTTCAGTGTGAGGTACTGGTCTGTGGGCCAGGCCTGTTGTGTGATCTCTTCCTCCATGGCAAATTTTGGGTATTGTCACAGCATGGTTCTTTCACAAGCCAGAAAAAGGTTCGATGGCACTTGAAAACTTGCAATAGGCTGTCTGAACAAATAAGCAATAGCAAGTGAAGCACAACTGGCAGAAAATTTGAGCTAATTTTTGAATGAGTGGTTTTGTCAGTATCAGTTAATGTTTTGATCAGTGATATGTGTGTGTGTGCAAGGTCATAATTCTTCTGAGAGAGTGAAGTGACTTGACTCGATTCTTCGAACATACAAAGAACTCCATAGATGACTGTTTAAGCAGGGTATAAGAAATCCCATTTCTGAAGCTGTAATCCTGCAGTTATGTATATAAATGCAAATCAAGAAGTAGGCAGATTTAATTAACTTTCCCCTAATAAGGTTAACATGAAAACACAATTAGGGGCTTGTTGGATGCATATTTATATTGTGTAAATATAACATTCTTAAAATTGCAAATGAATTGGCAGCAGTTCTAGTACTTGTGGTTAACTTTAAGCATGTGTTTGAAAGTAGTGTCTCATAGCATTCATACAGTTGGAAAGATCCAGGTTTAAGCTCCCTCGTTTCTAACAAAATATTTTGCATTAAATTGTAGTATATTGTATTTGTTCACATTGTGTTTCAGAACTTCTTACTAATGTAGAGAAAATCTGAATTCCCTGTTTCCATGCTGTCTTTGGGTGCCAGCTGTAATATTTTCAGAATTAGCAGAGCAGACAATTGCTTTTAGGCTGAAGCCTGCCATAGCCTGTCTGGGAGTGTGATTTTAACACCTTTTTGGAGGTTTTCTGTTCACATGCCGTTTGGCTATCAGTAAAACACTTTGTGACCTGGTCCATGTGGTTCACAGTAAGACACTAATCCATTTGGATACTTCCATGCAACCTTTCACCTTTCCTCCAGATTAGAAAAAATAGGTAAGTGCATGTTGTGTCCAAATGTGACAACTCTTGGTGTGTGTGTGTGCAAGGTTAACATTTGAAGCTATGCTATCGTGAGGGGTTTTATCTCACAAATGAGTCAAGTTCATCAAAAGAATGAAATATGAGTGATCTAGAGACAGGTGGAAAATTCCCCCCCTCAAATATTTTTAGATGTGCTAATAAACACTTAGTTTTAGCTTCGGTGTGACACACAGATCTAACTCTGAAGTGGAAAAAACGTTAAAAACGTTGCAAGGGAGGGATCTTGTATAAGAATTTTTCAATTTCAACTCTGTTCAGTTCACACTCTTGTTCTTGCTCCTCTAGGACCACCCAGTGCCCCTGCAGAAGAGCGATCGGGAACGCCGGACAGCATCGCTTCCTCCTCTTCTGCAGCCCATCCCCCTGGGGTTCAGGCACAGCAGCCACCCTACCCCAGCCCGCAGCCACAGACAGGGCAGGTGGAAGGTAAGCAGCGTGCTTTTCTACTGTCCAGGATGTGAAGGATGGTGTCTGATTCTGCCTTCAATTAGCAGACCCAAAGCGAATACCAAACTGCAAATCGATGTGTGCCCCTAGGCAGAACAGGTTTTGTCCTCGCTGCCTGTGCTGTTCCATACAGAAACAGCAGGTGGAGCAGTGGCTCCGTTTGAAAGGGCGGGTGGTGTAACCTGAGAGAATTTTCATGGTACTGTTTTCTGTTTGCATCTGTGCTCGTGTCATACACAGTGTGTTGTGTCGAGCTTTCACTCAACTAACAGTTCGTGGACTTGTCTGCTATGTATTAAAACTGTTGTTTACTCATCATTTCTATCTGACAGACTGGAGCCAGTACTTCATTGCTTCCTTTTTGTGTATGGCTCTGTGCTAGTCAAGTTAAACCTTGTACCATCTTAAATGCATGGAGTTCCTCATAACTCCTGAGAGCCTCAGCTGGTTGTCCTTTAAAGTTTAAGATCTTAACTCTGGTATTCAGATTTGTTTGCATGCTCTTTGACATGAGCTTTAACATGCTCTTTGACTTCTCAAAAAAATACTATTCTGAGGTTTCCTACATTTGGGCATCGTTTTTTCTGTTACTATTTTCTAAGTGCACTGAGCCTTCAGACCCGTGCACTTCTGGATTAAACTGTCTGTGAAATAACCTGCTTTGCTACTTCTTCCTCTGTATGAAGAATACTATAAGGTTGTTTCT
This sequence comes from Oreocharis arfaki, assembly GCA_013398015.1. Taxonomy (NCBI): domain Eukaryota; kingdom Metazoa; phylum Chordata; class Aves; order Passeriformes; family Paramythiidae; genus Oreocharis; species Oreocharis arfaki. The sequence goes on from VZRR01012565.1 coordinate 1,080,158, forward strand.
GTGCTGGTGTAGGCACAGGTGAGAGCCCCCGATGCTTGCTTTACTGATGTAATGCTCAGGCATGTACGAGATGGTGGTCACAGTATCCATAGTCACTTTGATTGTCTTGCCTTAAGGGAATAAGCAATATTTTGATCGAGCAGAGTATTTGAACAGCTGGTAGTTACGTATAATATTTAAAGAGGTATGAATACTGTTGGTTGCAGTGGAGCTTACAAAACACTTCTTTTGCAGCTTTCAGCCTTTTTTTGCTTATTAGTCAAGTGTTACACAAGAGACACCTTTGTAGCATAAAGAGAGCAGTTTGGCATTTATAGATAAAAGTTTCTTTTGCAAAAAAGGGCTCCAGGTTCTTCTGTTGGCAGCCAGAAAATTTAATGTCCAGAAACCATATTCTCAGCTACTGAAATTGCATTTTATGAGTTTAGTTTTTTTACTTTAGTTTAATACAGTAAGGTAAGAAGTTTCAAGTGTTGCTGTTAAACTAGAACTGAAACAAAGAAGTAAAACACTTAAAAGCGCTAGCAGAACTAGCTTGGAATGCTTTATGGCTGCTAACACCAGGGAAGGGGAAAAGTATTTGTTTCAGTAAAGGTCATCGTACTTGGGGGAGAAGTTATCTAGGCTCATGTATCAGAGCAGATGTATTAATAAGTATAAAGGGTTTGGTGTGTAGTTTTATGTAGTTTTTATTATTGCTACTGCAATATTTGAAGTATTGATTATATTTTCTTCATTCTGTGGTTCAGTCTTTGGGAAGAGATTGGAAGTAACTTTTGTCTTTGTTCATTAGAAACATTAAGAGAGTTGCTTTTGCTGTGCATTGTATGCCTATGGTAAACAGCAGTCTCTTGCCAAAGCTGGGTAAAGTAGTTGCAATTATCAACTTTATTCCGTAGTGTTCGAAGACTTTGAAACATGGAGTAGTTTGCCATACTTCACTGAGGTTTGATAGCACCTGAGTCCGGTGGTAATGTGGGGGCTTGTGCTGTCCCCACAGAGCCATAACCCAGCCAGAACTTTAGGTTAGGTTTTTGATAGGATGAACTCACATAAATGGCACTGCTGGTGAAGAGCAGGTTCTGTTAGAAACTAGTTTTGAAACTAGTTTGAAATTACTAGTTCACTTCTTACAAAACCCAAAACACTCCAAGCTCTGCTTCCCCCACACACTTTCCCAGTGTTTTGAAGATACAAGTAAACTGGTGATGCCAGTCATGTGTCAGAGATTCTGGTATATCAGGGATTATTTTTTAACGGCATTCTCTGCCAGTAAATGCTGTGATGATTATGGTTGGTTATTAGGTTGTTGTTACAGGTGAATACCAAGTCACCTCACTTCTGCGTGCTGATATTATTGAAGGGCTGCCTCCCTTGAGAAGTTTTCAGTATTCACTAATTTGAATTAAATCAATCCAGCAAAGATGTTCTAATACAGTGCTGTGTCTTGTGGCCTGTTCTTTTCTACCACTAAATTCAGTCCTAAACACATACGAGAACCTATTATGTACAGTTGTGGATGCTTTTTTAGTCCTTGCTGAAATACATGTAAACTCTTATTCCCGTAAGCACTTCATGATCTTCTATGGAAAAGAATGTTGTGTGAATATATGTAAATGGTCTTTATTCTGAATCAGACTAAAAGTCTTTTTCAGTGCACAGGAACAATGGTAAATGCTGGCAGATCCTTCACTGCAATAAGCACTGCTAAGTACAAAACCAGACATCGATGCTGTAGCTCATCTAGTGTTCAGAATAAAAATCCAGGGAGAGAGAAGACTGTGTCTGGGGACCCATAGGATCCCTGCCTGTATTCATGGCTGTAAATTAAGAATGTTTTCTTGAATGGCACTGGAACACCTCTCTGTTCCTCAATAACACCTCAGCCCTGGAGAAGACAGCAAAGCCTTCTCAGAAACCTTTGGTAAAACTCCATGCTGTTTCTTTGCTATCCGTTTACCTGGGATTTCCAGCAGGTGCCAGTGTGGTCTCTCTGTTAGCCTGTAGGGAATTATCCCAAGACAGGCAGCCTGCCGGTTATTCTCCCAGAACTTCCCCATGTCAAATGAGTTTAAGAAAGAGAAAACACGCTTTCTGAGTTTCTAATTCTTAAATATCAAGCTAACAGGCTTAAATTCTCTTCAAGCCTTGTGTTCAGCACTCTCATCATCCTACAATAATCGCACACCAAATAATATTTTAAGTGACTGCATCAATATAAAGTGTTCAAAACACCTTAGTGTGAATGTAAAATACTATTCCTTTCAAGCTGCAAATAATGCAGATAAAGAAGAAATAAGGAGTTACTGTGAATCAGTGTGGACAGAGGTCTGTCTGGGAGGACTTAGAGTCGAGTTGCTTTTGTCTCGGTGCAGCTCTGAAATATAGTTTACAGTCTATTTATATAGTCTGCTGGTCTTTGCAGAATGAATAATAGTACGGTAACACTTCATAATAGTAAAGTTTCCATGTCTGCTTGAGTTCAGCTAAGCTTTAGTTTTGGCAGATAATTGATTTTGTTCTTTGACTGTGACTTACTAGGTTGAAAAACAGCAGAAACGTAAAGCTTCAACAGGACCCATAGGTTGTCTAAACAAATATTCTGCCTCTTCTAGCCAAGAAATTGAAAACAGTGAATGTAGGAAAAATAAGCATTGACTTGGACTACCCAAGCTTAAGGATGTATGGTTTTATTTTTGCTTCGGGTGTATACCTCTGGGTCTCTTAAGAAAACTTGGCGATGCTAAGAGATGGATGACTTATCTGGAAAATGTGGTCAGCATAAATAATGTACCACTCTGCTTACAGTACTTGGTTGCAGAAATCGTCTTAAAAACCTAATTTAAACAGACAATCTGAGGACATGTTTAACTTCTGAAGTGCTTTAATTTACGGTGTAAGTTCTGGAGCAGTTATGAAGATGTTTAAAGATTCCTGGTCTGTTACCCACCAGAGTAGTGCTAACTAAGGTGCATAGCTTCTGGCAGCCTCTGAAAATGTGCAATAATAAGTCTCACGTACCACATCAGAACTCTTTAGATAAACATTATTTAGTCGGAACAACATGTTTCAGAAACTAGAATCTGTACTTTGGTGTCATTGGGTTTGTTTCTGTGGTGTTGAACTGTCAGGGTATTGTTCACTGTAATGCACCAGGGTACTGGGCTTCAATGAAATGCGTTTTTAATCCCTAGGTCAGATGTATCAGCAGTACCAGCAGCCTGGTTACCCTGCTCAGCAGCCGCAGGCTCAGCCCCAGCAGCAGTACGGCGTGCAGTACCCAGGTAAGCAGCTCTGCAACAGCAGCTCAGCTGCAGGACCTCTCCTTCAGTGCCCGACCCTGTCAGCTGCAGTTCCTGACCCTGTGGGGCAGGTCAGGGTGCTGAGCTGCCCAGGTGCCTTTTTTCCTTATGGGAAGTGGCACAATTCAGAAGTTGCCAGGAAGAGAACACTGTGGCTGTTTACGTTGTTAATACGTAGTCAGAGTTCTGCTCTCTCAGTCCTAGTTGGTTGTGACCAAAGGCGACTTCATTACTGATCAGCAGAATGCCGTGTTAGAAAAGGCAGGCAAAATGAATCACCTGAAGGATGAGCAGCCTTCAGGATTATCATCTGCAGTCATGGGATTCTAGCAAGTAAGTGACTAAACATCCCAATTTAGCTTCCTTAAATTATCGAAGGTGTCTAAAGATGGCCCCTATTCCTTGCATCTAGAATTACCTCCATGTACAAAACTGAGTGGTGTAAACATGGTAGTTGTCATTCAGTAAATCTTTGGCTATTACAAATACTGTAAATCCCAGAGGAACTTACAAGTGATAGATTTCTTTTTTTTTGTTTTTTATTTTACTGATACCTTATGGTGCCAGTAGACTTTTAGCAGAAGAATATTTTAGTGCACTAGTGTTTTATGTGCAGTGAAATATGAAAAGCTGGCTTTGGTGTATACCTAAAATAAACTTGACCTCAGAACTTTCAGTTACTTCCTTTAGAAGTAGCTGGCATCTAGGAATGCACAGTATGTGCTAGGAATGATAATCCAGATGAGGTTTAGGGATGAACCTGTAGTAGTAGATTCTGTAACAAATTGTATTTTGCTTAATACTTTAAGAAAATGATACAAGGCATTTATCATTCCTTGTTTTGAAAAATCTTCCTTGACTAAACAAAAGACTCCCATTAAGTGACTCAGAGCCAGTGTGACCTTTTCTTGGTGCACAGTGGGAGTGCATCAATTTTTATATAGATGAGAAGATTTGCAGAGCTCACAGAGAAATTCCATGTTTAGCTTGGATAAGAACCACAGAATACTTGGACTAAAGGTTTGTGCATCAGACCATGTTCTTGTGCACTGTGTGAGAGCTGGTTGGTGTGAGTGTCTAAACGGTATCTTGTTCTCTGCAGATTTCTTCCCCCCACATTTGTAATTAAAATACAGTGACAGATGTGCTGAGGTCTAATTTCAGAAGTAGCAAGCCTGCTGGAAGTAGAAGGGTCTGTCTGACTCTCTAGGCTTAAAACCTGAGTGGGGAAACAAAGGAATTCCAATCTATTTTGTAGTCATATCCTACCATCATCTAATCCATTATTTTACTGATGTTCTTGTGAAAGCTGCAGTGCAGTGTGAGTTTTGCATTCCAATCAACATCATTGTCAAGTACGAATGAAATGCCACCAAAAACTTATTGGGGCACCTCTCTGTCTCATAACTTAGTTCACAATTAACCTAATCTTTGGAAACAGGAGTTTTTTTGCTGACCTAACTGTTGACAGCAGCCTTGGAAGATGTTGAGTCATAGGATCTTGGTGTTGCTTTGGTTCCCATGAGTATTGTCTCCTTTCAAACCTATGTCTCCCCAAGAGCAGGATCCCTTCCCACTCTTGTAGATCTTCTAGGCAACAGTGGCTATTTATACCTGGTTGTAAAAATGGACCCTTCAGTGTTTTGTCTCATGAGTAAATTTTGATCCCAGTTTCAAGGTGAGTTTACTCCAGTGCATTCTTACCCTTACTCTTTCTGTTTAGGGCTGTGCACTTTTAATAATTTGTATGTCTGGTGTTTAATGCTGACAGGATTCCAGTCACTGGAGAGGTTTCATTGCAAGTAGCTGCAGGTGTGTTTCATGATGGATAAAAGTAGCTATTTCTTCATGAAAGGACTTTGTTCCATTTAAGAATTTTCGAGAAGAGAAATTCCTTTTGGAAGCTGGTTTTATTCAGAAAAATCAAATTTGGGACATATGTAAATGGAAGTTTTGTGTTAAAGTATTCTGTTCTACACAACCTTTTCATATTTAGTGCTAAAGAACTGAAAACACCTATGATTTAACCAAAGGTATGGCTTACATTAAACCCTGAGAGTATTTTCATGACAGTTTAATTTGGAGGTTTTTTTTGGGAAAAGGGTTGAATTTTGCCTCATTTGCCAATGAAGACTTTTATTTTTTGTGTAGTATTAAGGAAAAGACTACTTGTCTTTTTTTTCTTTATTTCTTGTCAGTCACAGGAAAACTGGTTTTTTAGTAACTGTTGTCAGTGTGTTGTGCTGCCACGGTGTGCACCAAAACCCTGGCCGTGTGCTTATGTGAAAGGCCGGAAAACTCGCAGTTCACGCTTGGTTTGCCTTTTCTGTGCTTCCTGCATCGTTTTGCGTTTGTCACTGTGAACATTAAAAACAAAAGGTCTTTCTGCAGGCACCCACGGTTCTTCAGTGTCTCTCACCTCACCTTGCTCTCTGCTTTTCCAGCAGGTTACAGCCAGCAGCAGCCCCCGTCGCAGCAAGCCCAGCAGTTCCCAGCCTACAGCCAGGCAGGTGCCCCGGCCCCGGCCGCCGCCTTCCCGGGGCAAGCGCAGCAGCTGCCGGCGCAGCAGCCGCCGCAGTACCCGGCGGGCAGCTTCCCCCCGCAGCCCTACACCACGCAGGCCTCCCAGCCCGCCGCCTACAGCGGCTCCCAGGCGGCGCCGGGCACCTTCCAGCCGCGGCCCGGCTTCACCCCCCCGCCCGGCAGCACCATGACCCCCCCGCCCAGCGGGCCCAACCCCTACGCCCGCAGCCGTCCGCCCTTCGGGCCGCAGGGCTACACCCAGCCCGGGCCCGGCTACCGCTAAGGAGCTGCCCCGAAGATGGTGACTGACACGTGAGATTCCATCCCAATAGACTCCAGGATTTTTAATTGAGATTCCAAAACTGTAATGAGGCAAAACTATAGCTGTTAATTAAATTCTGCTGGGGGGAGGGAAATGACGAAATCTTTCCTGCTTTAAATTGTATTCGCTTCCTAGTTTAATTTGGAGCTGGGTGGTTTTTGGAAAACACTACTTAAATGTCTGTAAAGTGATTGACATTCTAGCTTGCCTTGTCTGAAGGATATGAAGATACTAGTTGGAAGTTTAGCCCACTTATCAGGCTTGTTTTTACTAATACCATGATGTACTAAATTAGATTCATTCTGGAGGTCAAACTAGATATGATGTATTATAAATTGTAATGTTCACATGGAAAAACTAATAAAAACTCTGAATCTGTTAAATGCCTGATCTTGATTTTAGAAGTTAGGTAGTACCAAACAAGGCAACTGTGCTGAGACCAGTGTACATGCTGGGCGTAAAGACTGAGTGGTAGAGAGCAGCAGTGCTGGGGTTTGTGGGAGGAGAAGCAGATTTCTGAGTGTGTAAATGGAGAAGGGCTGTGACTGCAGATGGCTTTCACAGAGGTTTCGCAGCAGGAGGTGGTTTTGTGCTGTCCAGTGTCATTAATTGGCAAGTGACCCTTTTACCAAATGGTTGGGAACCAATCCATAGAATCTTAAAGCCTCTTATCAATTTTGCTTTAACAAGGTGTGGAGGAGAATTAATTTATTACTTGAAAATTTAAACCAAATGTGTATCTTTAAAAAAGAACTCTTAAAAAAACCCCCAGCTTTCCACAGGTTCTTTGCCACCCAGAAGAACTTGGGCATGCAATCCTCGTGACTCAATTTTGAGCCAAGAAAAAGCAGATCAAGAGCTATAATGAATTCAATAGACCATATTACAGCAGAGGGCAAAACATTTTCCCAGTTAATATTTTCCATTTTGCAGATTGTAGGAATATGTAATACTAAGTAGGAAATAAGAAATGAACTTGAGCAAGCTGCTTGAACTCTCCTAAAGACAAATTAGGAAGTTGAGTGAAAATATTCCTACCTTCAGCATCCTTAAATAGTGCTGTGCCCACTGGCTGTACTTCCTCCCATTTCTGCTCTCCTCAGACCTAATACATCCCGTGTTCATCATGCCATTTAACAGGGGCTTGTTTCCAGCAGTCAGTTTGTTCTGAGTAACAGCATTTACCACAGAAACCAACCCTTGTTTTCATGTAAAACACTTGGAAAAAACCAGTTGATTAAAAAATACTTTATTTGGAGTACAGTGTACCTGCAATGTACTTTATAAGGTATTTTCTATAAATGACTACTATATATATCTGGGTGTTCCTGTTCATATTTCTTCAATACATTAGTAAGGTAATGAATAACACCTTTAAAAAAACCTACATCTCTTTATTTAGTTCATAAATGTTCAAGCAGTACAACAAGTAGCTTTAGAGAGGTTTTAATCAAAATAACTGTAAAGCAGTTTTTAAGTTCAGTTATCACTATTTCCCCTTCGTCCCCAGTGAAAAATGTTTTGAAACAGAATTTTTTTTTAAAAATAAAATAAACCTGATCAAGCTGTTATAACTAGTTTATTCTTTTTCCTCTTTCATTTGTCTTTCCAAGTCCCCCTGCACAGTACACACGTTTGGCTTTTGAACCAGTAAGTGTCAGGCTCTGGAAAATACATTTCTGTGAAAAACCCCAGCCCTGGAGGCCAGCTTTGTTTTTTCATTCCATGTACATATGTACCTGTCCACTTCAATTAGAGAACACCAACGCCCCCTGCCAGCCACCGCCAGGCTCATGGGCAGCAGCTCTGACTCTGTAGTAACAGGCTGAACACGGCTTTGGCTGGTGCTGAAACATTTGAAAACAAACATGGAAGAAAACCCCACTGAACTTGATCATTTAAAGCTGCACATACAGCAACCTACCTCGGCGTTTCGGCAGGAGCATAAACTGTTTGCACGTGTAAGGAGAAAGTGCTTCAAGTTTACTGGCTGCAGGATATTAAAAATTATAGGATCTTTTCTATAATTTATGACTGGGTGATGTTACAGATGGATTAGGACGGGTAGCTTATGGCACTTGTGTTACAGGACCAGTGAATATTTAAAAACTAACCCACGTTGCATTCCATGACCAACTCTGGCATATCTGTGCCTTAAACATTTATTACAACGTTGTGATAAATAATATACACACTGTATCTTTTAAAATACCATATAAACCATACCTCAAGAATAGGGAGCCAGCTTCCCTATACATTATCCTACAACATGTCCCTAGCCTGTGTTTTTAATTCTAAAAACAAATTTGTAACACTGGATAACTACAGTAAGCAGCCTACACTATTACACAATTAATGCAGTATTGGCATTAGGCTTGCATAAGCCTCGCACGTCAGCCAACACCGAAGTGCCAGGCGCACCGTAAGCGTTGCCTTCCTGGAGCCTGCGCTGGGCAGTTGGGGGTGGCACGGGCTGGGCTGTTGCACCAACTTCGTGTGGCATCTACCACTTGCCAGGTATCGATGTGCCACACTCGTACCAGCGGACGTAGTTAATCTGAGTCTCCCCGCCTATCTTCCCAAATTTGACAGGTTCCTGACGAACCGCCCTGAAAAATCCTGGAACAGAGAACAGAGTTTTGTTTGCATGAAGCCCTCAGGACAGTACCACGCTTTGGTTCCCTGAGAAGTCTGTAACTAACAATTCAGGTAGTGGCTAAACCGGTCCCCAAGCCGTTAACCCGTCTGCCACAAGCAGGGCTGTTTGCTGCCCCTACATCCATTAGCACTCTGCAATTTGCCCACCCAATTCAAATTAAAGCCAAAGTGCTTGGCGGCACAGAGGTAAAGCCTGCCTCCCCCCAAGATGCCAGCACCCACCCATGGATGCTGCTGGCTGGGCACAGCCTGTTCCCCCTCTGTCCCCCCTCTGGCCATGCTGGAGTCTCGGAACAGGAGGCTGCTCCGTGTTGCAAAGTCATGGTGACAAATAGTCCCCACTGTGCAGCCTTGACACTGCAGCGAACCTCGATAAAACTCAGCCCCTGGGGACGGTTCACAGCATCTCCCCATCCTTAAATGAGAAGTCATCTTCCTGCTTTCACTCTGTTGTCTTTGACAACACACTTGCTTCCCATTCAAACAATTAACATTAAGTTACAAATTAAAGTGAAGAATTGGGGCTCCATCCAACCTGACCATAAATGTGTGTGTGGCTAGAGCAGGCATATGTTCACACAGATGTGTGGACACACACACACAAAATACTGTTCTGCTGCTGAAAGTCAACATCGGCCATGATTCCCTCACAGCACTTCAGGTCAAATACATGTAGTTAATTCAGAAATCAACCTGCTGCAGCCAGAAGAATTGGTCTGTTGGTCTGCTCTTTCCTCTGTTCAGTTCATTTACTAGAACTACAAGCTACTGAAAAGATGGGGTCTTTTGTTTGCTTGTTTTGTTGTTTGGCCTAAAAATGAGTGTAGCTTATGAATTCATTCAAATCCAGTTGCTGAAATCAAATTGGTTTTAAGTGTCTTTTAAACTGAGGTAGCAAGGTTGTTAGGTAAAAGGTTTTTTAAATAATCAAATATTTTAAAAAATGTGAATCTGGTACAACTGAGAGGTTTGATGTCCTGGCAATGTCAAACTGGATTCTGACCATCTGTTACACAAAATATCTTTTCAAATGGGCAGCACTGACTGGGAAGGGAAAAGCAAAAACCTCTTTAGAAGAAACTCACAAACACATAAACAAACACCCTTCAGACCGTTCACCTACTTTGTTTTTTTGGAAAAACTTGTGAAATACTTAGGAACTTGACATTCATCTCCCACACCTACCTCGATGCGTTTCTGGACTCGTGTGGGGTGTTTTATAAACGAAGCACAGGAAGGTTTGGTCAACACGCTGATATTGTACTGAAAACTGTTTTGCTGTTTCCCTCAGTAAAATGTTCCATGACACTCTCAGCACGCGTGCACGTACCAGTACAGCCTGTGTTCTTACCCCACAAGGAACAGAACACCTCACCCTGGCACTGCTGCCAAGCAGCAAGGCAGGAGTTCAGCTGACAGAAGTACAAATTTCTTATGCTTCAGCCTCAGCAATGTGTGAAAAATAGCCAGGCAGGTCACAGCTGTGTTTAGCACATCCAGTCCCATGTCCACTTAGACCAGACTGGAATTTTGGGCACCCAGCTGCAATCAGTACACACAGAATTACAGCAGCATGAATTGTATTTTCCAGTCATAACTTTTCAGTTTCTCATTAGTACCAAACAAGGTATTTAATGCCCAACTGGTTGTGTACTGTGCTTTAAATCAACCTTGCTAGTTTGAACACACCACTTAATGCCTCTCTGCAAACTCAGATTTGTGGTTGGGTTTAAATATGTAATACCAACTGTGAATAATTTGTTGGGCTGTTTTAAACAGGAGAGAGGCTGTTTGCTGCCTAACAGAACCCAAGTCATAACCGTCTTAATAAGTCATCATTCACCATCAAAAACTTCTTGACCCTCTTCTGCCTGCAAAGCTGGCAGCTCCCTTCATCGCCCACCCCAGCAGCGGGCATTGAATCCACTGGCAGGGAAAAGAAACACGCAAAGGAATTGCCAAGGTTTGCTTCAGAGACAGGTGTAAGGAATTACCGTCTTTGACTGGTAGATCTTCTTGCTGTCCTGTCCTTCCATCTAAGAATGAGTCTACAAACTGGCAGTGATCTTCTCCATGGCCTCTCTGGTCTCCTATGTTATAAAATTTTCCTGAAAACAAAGAAGCAGCAAATTTTAGTGAAGGCTATTTCCAAAAACCACCAGAGGCAATGGGCTGTGCTCTTTCCTCTGTGGGGAAGCCAAGGTGAATGCTATGATTCTTTTCCTCTCAGGACCCATAGCTGTAATTTGAACATGACATGCAGGCTCCAAGTGCTCGTGGCTAAGGCAAAAGCACCCCACTCCTGGCCAAAATCTATGCCTGGATGTAATTTTTCCCTCTCCTTACATTTCATACAGTAAGAGAAATTCTGTTACTACCCAGAACCTCATCAAAAAGCAAGTTTTGGTAGTGATTTGAATGGAAGGCAGGTCTGTTTCCCTGTCAGGAAGCCCCCAGTACCTTCAGAGATGTTTTTATAGACCACCTCCTAACATAGCCAAGGCCTGTTTTATCAATCATCATATTTTTACAACATGTGTGTGCAAATGATAGCCCTTAACATATAGATGACCTCGGATAGTAAGTGCTTCTCCAGAGCATGGAGTGTGCCCATGTATTTATTTGCAGGATTGCTTAAAAGGACACTTGACTGCAACTGAGTAGAAATCAAGGTCTCAAGTGTCCCATGCAGCATGTGCTGATGTTACACAGGCTGTGCTCATTCTGCTAACAGGCACACCGAAGGAGCTTTGACAGATGTTTTTACTTGCCGATTTGATTTGCAAGACATTAATAAAATTCAGTTCAGAAGATGAAGGAGAGCACTGCTACGTTCTCTTCCCAAGCCTGGGGTGGAAATGTTGGTAGATAAACTTACCTTTCTTCCTAATCTCCTTTCACAGCCCTTAGTTCTCAATATGTCCAACCTTTGGTTGTGATTTTTAAAAGAAAGGTGAGAGCATTTAGAAATACTCAGCACACAGGTATAAGCTAGTCAGAAAGTCCAGTGGGTGTCCTGTAGCCTTGAATCCGTGCCAGTCTGGCCATTTGAGAGATGGTGGGGTGGGTTTTAATACTGCTCCCAAAGTGCAATTAATGAAAGAGCAGCCTACCAGTAAACTCTCTCCAATATTTTAGTGATCTGAGCAATACTTTGCCAAAATTTCTCACCTCCAGTTGATGGCCTCAGTGCATGTGTTTCTTCTCTAGCTTTACAAAATTATTTATTACTATCTAGCTTTGGCTGCAGGCATGTTTTTTCCATAGGAGAACTGGTCAGAGGGAGTTCCTCTCAGAAATTTTTTGCTCTGAAATTAAGAACATTCAGGCTGCTCAAAAAAGCCTTTTCTTTTTATCCACAGCTGTTGAAGGTCACACACAGAATTTATTTTTTTCCCCCCTTCAATAAATACTTATTTTTAGGTGGCCTGCTTTTCTGGAATGCCTACAGTGACTGCTCTGGAGGACTGTTAAATGAGGTCAGCAGTAGATGCTGGTTTATAGAACAGTCCTGGCATGTGTAATGGAGATCAGTTTTTCTCCGTAAGAGACAGAATAAACCAGATATTTTGATGGCCAACCCCAGAACAGTAACTTTCATATACACACATACTCTTCTGGCCCACAGCTTAATCTATGCATAACTCAAACAATTAGCAGCATTCTCAGTGACTATTACATTCTTACTGCCCAATTATTTCCATAATAAAAGAACACGTTTAAAACCATTTAGCTAACAAATAACTGGTTTTGTTTCGGGGATAGCAGTTCTAGCACAAAGTAAATTTTTTCCCCAGTGTTCCCTTGTGGGTGGCCTTACAATCTTACATACAAACTTTGTTTTATACATTATGAATTCCACAGTACTGGAAGAATAAATTCATGCTAAAAACCAGCATGCGAAGATACAGTTGTTGCCTGCCTTATACAACAGCATTTGGACAATGCACCCAAGTTTCGAGGTAATTACACTGCTCCAACACCAAAGCTTTGGAAGATTTTTCAGGTTCCAGTGGAATTCAGAGCTCAGAGCAGCCCTGCACTGCTGGCACACATGGTCCAGCTGGCTGGTGCTCGCAGGGACACTTCCGCTGGCCTCGGGGGCACGGCGAGGGGAGGTGACCGCGAAACACATCAGAACAGAGCTTGGCTTCGGGGTGGAAAACTTCTCACTCGCACACAGAGGCCTCACTTAGCGAACGGGGGGAAAGCGGCTTTCCTTCTGCATAAATATTTCACTTCTTTTAAATATTGTGACAACTGGTCAGCACTGGTTGTAACAATTCAAGTGTAAGAACCAGGCTCAGCAAGTATAATGAATACAGTGTGTCTACCTCATCTTTTTCCAGCGAAGTTAAACCGCCACCCTTCCAGCAAGAACAAAAACAATCTAATGAAAATAGGAAAATGGGCTCCTGATATGAAACTTTTCTTCTCAGATTGGAGTAGCTTTCACTGCAGTGTTAATTCACTTGATTTAGGGCTGAAGTCTAGTCCTGCTAGATTAGCACTGCTATTTCCTCTGCTGGCTGGTTTTGGGACACATCGTGCCTCATTGCCAGTGCTTGTCATTTGATCACAGCTGGTTAGTACAGCAACAGCTGAATGAATGATACCTCTGTTCAAAACATTCTCTATAAGTCACATAATTGCTAAGATATTATTTACATACAGAGTATTGTACTTACTATAATGACAAGGCTTTCCTTCCTTGTCTGCTCATCAGAGAATGGTGCCGGATGCAAGGCAGGGAAGCTTAAAATTATGGCAGCATGGGCTGCCCTACAGTCCCTTGCTCTTTTCCTTCCATATTCCATATTCCACAGAGCCCAGAGCCCTGCTCCTGTGAGGTGCTGAGCTCAGAGATGGGGCAACTTTAGGATATGGAAATGGGTTCTTTCAGCCACAGCTTCTCCTAGCTAATTTGATGCAATGTGTTGAACACACTTGCCTGACTTGCACTTAAAAGGCATTTCCCACACCCAGTTTATGATACTCTTTGTGCTCAGATGCCATGCTAATGCCATTATCACAGAACTGTCACTCATAAGAGACGTCACACAGAAGAAAGCCAGGAGCTTGGGATGGATTATAAGAAGTTAACATATTTCTAAAAGTGCAAGCTGCATGAGACACAAAGATCTCCTAGACCAACTAACTGAAGAACACTTTTCATGGCCTGTTTCCCCAGCACACACAAAGCATGTGCCACTGATTCAGGTCTTACACACATCACACTCTATTGGCCTTAAGACACCGAACAAAACTTGAGAACGTTAAACCAGGAAGTTTCTCTCAGTAATAAAATGTAATTTGAGAAAAGAAAAAAAGGTGGGGAAAAAAGATCATAAGCAAAAATGAGGAATGTGAAAACAAAACAAAAATTTCAAAGCAGATTAGTAAAACCTGTTGGCTAGAGGTAAAGTCTTATAAAATGTATTTAAAAGCCTCCCAGTAATGAAGTAATGAGATGTTTACTGAAAGGGTTGGGAATGGCAGGTCTAATCCTGGTCTAAAATGAGGTCCTGATCCTCTGATTAATAATTATTCCAGGCTACCCTTTAAATACTAATTTGGCTATTTTACAATATATGCTATTCACTCCAATCTTTATCAATTTTCTAAATGACCCCCTGTATACCAACAGGTGCTTAAAATCAGATGATCACCACAGAGAAGTTCCTCTGGAGTCTGAACATTCAGTATCAAACATATCAATGGTTATTGAGCACAAGCAGATTACTGTTTATGTTTTATCTGTGGATTAATCAAACAAACCTGATCACACTTCAGCAGAGCTCATCCTGTTAAACCTCTTAGTTATGGAACCATAGTATTTTTCAGGGATATATAATGTGGACAACACTGATTTGAATGTTTCTTACCTGTAAGTGAATCACTGAGGTATATCTTGTATCTCAAAGAATTGCACAGCTGCACACCTACAAACTTCTTATACCAAGTCCTCTTTACGTATTGTTTGCCTTTGCATTCTGAATATGCGTCTGAATTGAATGGGATTTCAGTCCAGATAGCATCTTTTCCCACTGCAGGAGAGGAAAAAAGAGGCTGAAGTATGATGCTGCATACAAAATTACAAACAACAAATATATTTGAATAACTGGAATTAGAAACCTTGATGAAGCAGAATGCACCAATACATCTGCATTTTGAACATAAGCAATATTTCAGGGAAGCACCAAAGTATGCAGATGTAATCAGTGCTGTGAACTCCTCCTCCTGTGCTCTGGTGCAGGTTTGGAATAAGCTCATTTTAGACCTTGTTAGGGGGACAATGTTTGTGTTGGCAAAACTCTCATTTACGAAGTGTGTGATACAGTCACTATTCTTTAGTGTGTCCAAGCCAAGACAATCAACTTGCAGCAAACTGTATCTGATCTAACAAAAATACACATAGAAATGAAATGCCATTAATTATGTGGAGAAAAATGGCACCTCAGTGTTTGTGAAATTGAAAGTGATGCCTATAACAAATACAAAAAGCAGCCCAATTTGCTTGAGCAATCTCAGCTCTTCTTCAAAAGCTCAGCCTACCTTCCACCAAAGACTGCAAGAGTCTTGTAAGTGGCCTAAAGGAGGGCTAGATCAAGCCTTCTGAAGGAGAAAATTTTCCTAAAACACAAAGACAGATAAATAGAATCCTCCAAGTTGTGCTCTGTTAACTCACTTAAAAAGTGTGGAGTAGCTTATTCCTTTTGCAGAGCTTTCTTTGCTTAATGACAAGGCTGAGAAAATATGAGGCTGTCCTTGGCTCATTTGTGTACGTTGGTTTGAAGCCACCCCAGCTGCCATGAGAGCTCCACACCATGCTGGTTGCCTTATGTGCAGGTAAACAAGCAGCCTCGCATGAATTCCTTAGCAGGGGCATGGGTGGAAGGAGTGAAATCGTGTGTGAATGCTGTTTGATTCCATAACTCATCCAGCTGGTGCAGCAGAGCCCCCTCCTTGTAAAATTCTGCTATCTCATTTCTGAAAAAATTGCTGATCAGATTTATATATAAAACACTTACTTGAAATTGGCTCACTCACTCTTGGGTCCGCTGGGGGAAGAAAACAAACATTCAATCAGACACGGTAAAATGAACGTTCCCAATAATTCGATGGAAAAGCATTGGTAAGTGATTTTTTACAGCTGACGTAAGCTGTAATTTGTGAAACAGAAAGAGTTCTGGAAGCAAAGTTAACTTTTGTATTAAACTAAATTAGAAGAAATATATTTCTTGTGCGAAACTTTAGTATCAATGATCTTTTAATAATTTCACTTATGGGACAACACCAGCCAAGCAGAGCTCTAGTAAAAACAAGAGTTTAAACCCGTAACCAACAAAACCCACTTGTACTGCGCCTTATTAAAATTTCAATTTCAAAACCTAAATAATAAGAAGGACACATCTGTAATACTTGCCACAAAAAACTTGGCTTTGAAAGCCCAAATGTGAGAAATGGATGTGTGCAATTAAGAAAAAACAAAACTGGATGATTAATTTGTCCAAACTAAATAGGAGACAGAACATAAGCCTTGTCATTCATGGAAACTGCACTTGGCACAAACATTTTTTTTCACTTTTAACAATCCAGGATTACAAAGAGCGTATTCAGAGCTTTTAAATATGTGTGGCATAGTCTGAACTCCTCCCTGAGTAATCCTTTGCTCAGCCAAAACTCTCATCCATCAGTGACAGCACTGGTTAAGGACTATTAAATTATTACACCTGGCTCAAAACACAGATTGAGAAAGTCCTTTTAAAAAGGCTAAATCCATTTTGTGTTTTATGTGGTCCTTTAGTACTACCAAGCAATAAACACTTCTGCACAAAAGATGGTATCTTGCTTGCATGAAGTCAACAAGCCAGCTGTAGTTAACCTCGAGGGGAGCAAGAATAGGGAAAGCAAAAGTGCTCTGATTCTCACATCTGAGTCAGAGAGAACTTGACCTGGGAACCAATGGCCAAAACAGGCTTGTATACACCTCTAACAGTTTCGCTGGAGAGTAAACAGGATGGAAGGGGACCTACTGGGACACTGACTTTTCCCAACTGCTCTTTCTCAATCCTTATTTCAGCCAAACAACGTCACTGTTTACAGCAGCCTTTTTGAACAGGTAGCAAAAGCACCTACGAACACAGCCCGAAGAAAAACCTAATGTTCCCCATCCAGAAGCTGTTAATGAGTTGGGTAGATGCAAAAAGGTCAGGAATATAAATCTTAAACGACTCAGCCCTTTCTAAGGATGAAGTCATTTTCTTCACAATGAATACCAGACAAACCCTCTGTGTTCTTCTGTTTTTTCTCTTGCAATCTGTCCATCTCACATCCTCACACAACACAGTTCTGATCCCAGGCTGACCTTCCAGGCAATGCCATAACATGCTCAGTGGTAAAAAGCCAATCAGGAGATAGTAAAGAGCAAGACTGAGTGCACAAAATGAAGTGAGAGAGCCTTTCATGCATCCCACAAACATGGACACTAAATGATGTAAATGATGGTCTTGAAAGTTCTTACCTGATTCAGTGCTGAATGTCACAACATTGCTACTTGGACCTTCACCAAGGGGGTTCCTGGGTTTCACGTGGAATTCATAACTGGGGAATCAAATAGAAGAGATAAAAATTTTGCAAACTAAGCCTACTTCCGTAGTCTGGAGCAACAAAGCAGCTCACGCCTTGGTGCTGCTCCCCGTCTGGAGAACAAAAAAGCCCAATTTCTTGCCCCAAAATCACTGAGACATTTTTTGTCCTAACTGTATAAGACCTCACTCAACAAAAAATTAACTAGTCCTTTTGATAATTCTTTGCACACATACTATTAATACTTGATTTAATGCACCACTGATTTGTCTGTCTCCTCTCACACAGCAGTTTCAGTTCTGGCAAAGGGAGCAAGTTCAGATGAGGTCTGGAGCAACCTGATAAGCAGAGACTGAGTAAAAGACATTGCTATTTATTTATACTCTTTGCATTCTTAAGAACACAAACCTCCAGTTCAATTCCTCTCAGGCCCACCAACAGTGACAGACAGGGCCAGTAGCGAAACATGGGGCAAGTCTTCCAGGACAGGAGCTCAGCCTAGGCAAAGATCCAACTGCTTGAATGTATGTTAACAATCAGTATATGAAGCAATGACAAGACACTGCACAGAGTCTCTTTTGAAAGTGTTTTTACTGATGTGGCACACCAGCCTGCGCTGTAGTTATCTCAGGATCCCTTTTCATCACCGTGTTGGGAACCAAACACAGTGCTGTGGAAACAGAACATGACTGAAGGAAAAAATCCGAACCAGCCTCCTCTTCTCAAGCCTCCCCCACCTCTCAGTGCTTGATTAACAGTGGAAGTGCCACATACAGAGGGACATCTCACATGCTCTGAGCACACGCACGGTGAGCCTCTCCTAGCACAGAGCGTCTTTTCGTCAGCCCCAGGGAGCCACAGGACATGAGTCAAAGGGATCGTAGGCTTGGAAAATGGGCCCCAAATTGGAGACACTTTTGTTCTAAACACAGAGCAAAATGAGAGTCCCAGAAGTGGACAATTAAACATTCAGCTCTTGACTTGTGAAGGACCATTTACCAATGATAACTTTGGTAGCTCGTGACTGTAACATAGAATTGTAATGTATTGCTGGAATCGGTTCCAAACAGCAATTTTCCGAAGAAAAAAAACACATACCACACTCTGCACAGTTGGAAATTTGTAAACTCCATTTGCAATTCCCCAGAAGAATAATTCAATCCAAACTTTGGATTACCTCTCATTCCTCCTTGGCTCATGCAAAACCTGAGCAGTTCACTAATTAACCTCAATGGAGTATTCATGCAGTACCAAGCAACTGTTTTTCATCCACTGGACTTCTAAGACAATATTTAACTTTAAAATTGCTTACTTAAGCAATTGCCTTTATTTCTAAGGGTTTCTTTTCTTTTTAAGGGAAATACTTATATAGACTGGTATGCTGAACAGATGCATTGTGGAAATTCATGGATATTGCTAAAAGAAATGTGGGCTTGTTTCGAGCTGAAAAAAGTCTGGTTGGAGTAATCTTGACATTTATTCAAACATGCTGCAAGACCACTTTGAACTCCCCATATTACCCCACAGTAGGAGGGAGACATTAACTAAACAATCAATTTAAGAGATTTATTAATCTTCATTATCAACTTCAACTTGTTTAAACAAAGACATGCTTTTAAAAATAGGATCTGAGCAGTGCTAGTATTCACATTGGGCACGTGGTACAGCAACTTCTTTGGTCAAGAAGTATTCTTATCTGGTAGGAAAGGTCACAATATAGAGAACTGTAGCAAAGCAGTCGGAGATTCTTTCTGAAGAATCACTGAGGCATAAACAAAGATCTCCTAATATGCTGGATGTCTTGAAGCAATAGCTAGATGATACATTCTCGAAAATGTAGAAATTGATCCAAACCTACAGATAAAAGACTGCAAAGAAGTTTTCCTGCTTCTTTCACAGCAGGAACACCTTATCTAGAGCTATGATTGTAACTGTGATCATCAAGATGGAATGTTCTATTGCTTTATGGGCAGTTTATGGCTTGATCTTATAGGTGATAATAATGTTTCTGTCCCTTTGTATGTATTTTGCTGATTTTTGAAGCAATGTGTTGTTCTCAAGAGCTGATATGCCCTCCTTTGGGCTGCATTAGGCAACATTCTTCATAGGAATCAGTCCGGTGCCCAAAAATCTTTAGTCTATGAGCTTGGAGCTATCAATTCGCTAACTCCAAAAAGACAAAAACAAGAACTGAAGATTATTTTCCAAGTACTGTTTTTCAAATTGTGGTTTAGGGATCACTAGGTTCTTTGCAAAAGACCAAACCACAGCTTGGAAAATTAGGGCAAAATTTAAATAAAGCACTAAAATCTACAGAAAGAGATTTCAGCTTATGTAAACATATAAAGAAAATTGGAGAAAAGGAAGATAATAAAGAAATGTCCAAAGTACAGCTCAGTCAATTAGGAAAGCCTCTTATTAATAAAGAGAACATTTTAAAAACTGGAATACAGGCAATTCTACGGTTCTGGGGTATGTGTTTTTACAAGCATCACAGGCTCCTTTCCTCTGCTAGTTTCAATCCTAAAACAATACCAGTGGCTTCCACAGCACAAAAATAACAAACAAGCACTTTTGGAGATGAAGAGAATTAGCTAGTTGACAGAACATTGAAAATGAGAGAAAGGAAGCGTTGGGCTGGGATCACAATATGACAGAGTTTACATATCTAACTGTAATTTTAAAGCCATGCTGTGGCTGTCTTAAGAGAACACAGCCTAAACTCTCCCTTTTCCTGCGTCAGGTGAAGGAGATGAAAAATACAAATAAAATGGTGAAAATAGGGTACCATCTGCACTCTTAAGAAAGGGGGGGAAAAGCTTAGAGCTTCAAGAAGTATGCATGGCAAAATTAATAAAGGGGAATAGGAAAGCTATAGAAAGATTATCCCATGTCTGCTGCTTAGTTAGACTTACCTAACGAGAAACTGGAGTCTAAATTCCATCTTTGTATCTGCTTGCCTAATATACCAAAAACTCTGCTACCCCATGTAAGAGGCAATCTAATGTCTCACACCTTCCACATCTCTAAGATTGATATCCTACAAACTTTTGGAGACCAGGCCTTCCAAATCCTCCCAAACTGTGTAAGACAGTAAAAGTCCTTGTGCAGATTAAACGGACTTGACTTACAGTAATTACTACTTGGAGCGTATTTTTCCAGCACAGGAAATCGCTATACCACATGGAACTCTGGCAAATGCAGCTGCTCCGGCATTTTTCAAATCGTGCACAAGGAGAAAATTGAAGATTGCAGAACCAAAAATAGGTGAAGAGAGATTTTCGCCATAGTAGGAGAACTGGAGCAGCTGAGCACAGTCCTGGGACTTCAAGTCTGTTGCTGGGGAGATGCTGGAGTTGGATGGCAATTGTGCAGGGCTGTTTCTGTGCACAGAGCTCCTCTGTCTCTGCAGAGTGCGCTTGGATGGCAGTGTGATGGGAAGGAAAGGAGAAAAAAAGGAGAAAGAAAGGAGAAAGAGAGAGAGAAAGAGAGAGAAGGAAAGAAAGAAAGAAAGAAAAAAGAAAGAAAGAAAGAAAGAAAGAAAAAGAAAGCTTCTATGATTATTTGAGGAATCTTTCTCCTAACAAAGTTGGAAGAAGGGCTAAGAGAAATGGAAAATGTTTACCCATGAACCCTGATATCAACGGCAATTTTGTACAAAATGTGTCACTTTTAAAATAAAACAAATAGAAACCTCCAGCATTTTTCTGCCAATTTCTGAACTTTGCTGCATTGAAGCTTTCACTGTAGTTTCTCTCTCCTGACCCTTGCTGTTAACAAAAGCTAAGCTCAGCTCAGCAAAAGCTAAGCTCTCTTGGTTTTTCCCTTGTATTGATAAGCACATTTTTGGTGCTAACTGCAATACAAAACAATATTAGATAAAGGTGATAACAGCATGAGCAGGCAGATGTGAATTATTGTGTATAAGTGCACAAAAAGCTTATTCAGTAGAGGGTTGAAGATTTACGTGATATGGCCTTTGAGTAAATTACAGTAACTTTCTCTTTTTTTGTTTCATAACTTTTGTAAGACATGTGAAAAAACTTTCAAAGGAAGTCATCTACACACATTATAAACCAGTTTGGTACATGCATATATATCCTGCACATTTCATGCTACTTCATGGTTTCGTTTGATTGGTTTTTCTGGTTTTGATTTTGTTTTTCTGGGGACCTTGGATTTACTTCGTTTTTCCTTTGTTCACATTTCCTGTTATTTATATTCTCCAAGAGACCAGGGCTGGACATCGACATTGCTTTGGGACACAATCTAACTCAAAAGTCCAAAAGAGACCACTGAAAACATTTTTAAAAAGGAGAAGAGCATACTTGATGTCACCAAAATAATTAGTGGGGAAACGGATCAGTACCTAATGGGAGGTTTTACAAAACTGGAATGCAAGCATCCCAGGCTTTCTATTTCTTATTAACACTCTTTTTCTACACCAGTAGGCTAGTGGGACATGTCCTGCAATGGCTACTCAAACTTCCCCAGAGCTATTTGGCACAAGTCTTAATATTTTTCTTTACTACCTTCAAATTACTGCCATCATAAACACGCATGAGAACAGTTTTGAACAATCTTCAGGCTCTTTTTTGAAGGCTTGTATAGAAATTTGGGCTGTAAAACTTCCTGGACACTATAGTCTCTGCTTTGGACTTCATTACCCTTAAACAAACCACTAGAATGAAAGAGAAAACCCACACTGACTAAAAAAAAATGTTTCAAGATAGGGCAGGGATACAGAAATAAGAACTACATATTTTGGCAGAGAAACCAGCAGAAATAACAAAAAATCTCATTGGAAAAAAAACCCAAACAACATCTGCATTTAATATTTTAGGCTAGGAAAGTCCATGAAAAAACTACAGGTCAGTGAAACCAGTTTTTTTTCCAAGGAGAATGTGCAGAGGAACACCATTATTATCACACAAAAGATGGAATAAAGACAACAAAAACCACAGTAAGCCCATTTTTGTCTCAGGCCTCTCAATATTTATTGCAAACAAACAGCTCAAGGAGAAAAATACTGAAAACGGTGGATAATGACCTTATCTTGACTCACATATGGGAGATACTGCTTGACTATTAACATAGGAGAAGTTACTGCAATACCGTGTTATGAAGTGCAGTTTTAATGTAAAACAAGGAACGAGCAGAGTCCTGGGTATGCCAGTGGTACTGGGAGTTCCAGTGTGAGCAGCCCTGTAAGGAAACTCAGGAACAGGAGACGTGTGTGACAACTTAGATGGAATATTACAGGTCTCATTCCTCAAATGGCTGCTTGGAAGTTAAGGCTGTAACTACTTTGACCAAAACGATCAGTCTTGTAGTTTGACTCTTTTCCAAGTGGAATAAACAGTGCATTTCTCACTATAAGTATTGCAGAATTTCCATGTGGAGGACGAAAAATTGTTAGCTCAGACTAGTGCATTTGTTTCTCTCATTTTTCTTTGCTAAGATAGAAGTGGCATTTGCATTAATGCACTAAGCCACCTTGGCCTGCATTAAAGAAACTGGAGGAAACTGGGCTCTACAAGATCAGAAACTGCCCTTAAGATCCAATCTTACAATAATTATGTTGTAAGCCAGCTATGAAGGTGACCTGGTCCAGGCCTCTCTTCATGACAGGGCTGACTTCGAGCTCAGGGTTGATCAAATACAGTAGTTACAGACACTCACTGCTTGAACAACAGAGTAAAATCTGAGTAGCTCATGACTCGGTTCAGACTAAGCAGGAGAAAGAAGAATAAATGGAATTTGGCTGCTACAGTCACTTCACTAACAGAAGAATAAAGGTGGCAAAAACTGCAGAAATTTTGTGGTGTGTTTTAGTGTGATACTGAACAGCAGGCTGAGTGAAATGTGACCTGGACCTACACTAAAATTCTTGGAAATAATATAAAGGGTAACAAAAGCTAACTATAGTACAAAGTCATAATCAACAGCTGGGTATATGTGGATATTAGATCACAGAAGTACATCTATGATAGAAATGTTTAAGCAGAAGACATTCACAGAGCAAGAGGAAGTTTTCTTCAGGCACCAGTTTTATCCAGTTAACCATCTGTATAAGAAAGATATATATAGTAATCTAGCTCACGCAGCATAACCACACTACATGCTTTGAGATATTTCAGGTAAAGGTTACAACCAGAAGCAAACTATCTGGTGAAATTAAACAGAATTCTAGACTGAAGCCAGACAGCAGCTTAGTGCTAGAAAGAGTACCAGCTTCAGGAACTCTGACCAACCAAACAGGGGATATCAAGATTTGAACTTTTCAGGTTATTGGAACTATCAGAAGTCATCTAAGATTTGAAATCCTTCAACCACCATATTTGGCAATTCTCTAGGTGAAAAAGTGGATAAAATATTTGTCCTATAAGGAAAAATCCTTTAAATTAATGTGTGGTTGTCAACTGTGAGGCATGCCTTACTGTGACATGGATATGATACGTCCTTCCTTGGGCAAAAAACATACGGCTCTCAGCATTCCAATGAAATCGCATTGGACAGAAGCCTCTAAAACATTTCTTTAAGAAAAAACCCTGAACAATCAGTTGCATTAGAAAGCAGCTGACTGTGCCCCACATTTATTTAAAGGGTCCATGTCCTCACAGCCAGAAGTTTTTCAAATCTCTATTTTACTTTCATCTCAGAGTATCAGTCTTGCTGTCAAGTCGCCAAGAACACATAAAGCTGGCATATGTAGGACAGAAAGGCAACAAACTGCTATAATATATAGAACTTTATTTGTTTAAAAGTAACCTTCACAAGCTGTTGTACGCCTATGAAAGTCTATTTTTATTTTCATCTCCATATTACCATGGTATGAGTCTGCTAAAACCAAACACTTGATAACTGCACTCAAAGTTAGAACTCTTTTTTCAGCCAGTGCATTTTTTCTGGATCTAGTCACTTTTCAGACAGCTAAATGGACACAGAGAATACTACACGATAATCCTCATCCCATTTAACTTCTGTGTTTGTACTTACTGACAGCTGCAGTCGAAAATTTTGATGAGCGACTGTAAAAGTCTCTTTGTTGCCTCCCCAACACTGTCCAAATTCCTGAAATATTTAAAGTCTGGCCATTAGCTCCTAATCTTTAAAAGCTGCCTTGTGAAAAGGCCAGCTCAAAGGAAGAAGGATGTCTGCCTTGCTGCAGAGCTTCCCAGAGGTGTAGCAGTATGACCTATTTGAATGAAGAATGCAGAAGACAAAAGCAAACAAACAGCATGATCTGGCAGGCTCAGATGCACCCAGGTTTTCCCTGCTGCTTGTTCTGCCCCCTTCACACTGAAAAGTTGTTTGTCTTGCTTCCCTCCTGCTGGTTGTGGGCAATTAACTCTTTAGCTTCTGGGCCAGGCACTACTATATGCTACCTGAAGTACCCCAACAGGACACTAGACCTTGGCCAACATGACTGCAGACCGTCTCTGCCGTGTACAGCTCGTCAAGAGCGTACACCTACACAACTACAGGCTGGAACTGGCTTGCTGCTGTAGGGTCTTTCTGGTTTAAACCTACCCATGAAGGCTGAGGTAACACGTTCACAAACATTTTTATGCCTTTTTGGGAAGTCTTTGTTTAGGTCTGTCTGCTTTAGATCTGTCCTGAACTGCCTCTGAAGGCACTGGACCTCCAGAGCAGCATTGGGGATTCACATGAGCCACACCGAGGGCTTCAGGAAAGCTGGAAAAAATAGGCTCCCCAATTCAGCTTGTCAGTTTCTCCAAAGTGTTCCTAGGCAAAGAGGTTCTTCCCAGTTAATCCACCTTCTGCTCCTGAGAATCTCTCTTTCCATCTATTGCTGGTACTTTTGTAATTGCTGATCACTTGTGGGAGAGATTTCTATTTCTCCTCCAAGTTTCTTTTCCAGCTCCACCTCTTCTACAGCTCTTTCCTTTAAGGCTAGTTATGGAAAAGTTTCCTTCCCAGTCTTAATGTATTAGTTGATGAATTTTTAGACATTTCAGGGACTCTGTTAATGAATACTGAGCTGTGTTTAATTGTCACTCTTCCTCCCATTTGCAGTCAGTTTTGCCCACAAATCCATTTCCTTCACCTAATGAGAAGCTCCTGATAGACAGGAGACTTTTATTGTGGACATGTGATGTTCTTTGGCAGAACAGATACTGTCTACATGATGCCAGCTGTCTTAAGCACTTTCTTGTTTTCCCTGAGTTTAGTGTGCCAGCAAGCCCGGATTTAAACGGTAACAGTAACTTGTGCTTCTGCCAAAGCTCTCTAGGTGTCCTCAAAATTAGGAAACATACATTTTGCTTGGAATGGGAGTTTTGTTGAACAGAGCCTCCTGAAGACTTTACGACCTTAAATCTGGTGAGACTTGAGGGACATGCACCTCTGCAATTTATATCAAAGATTTTCGGTTTTGGGCAATGGCCTCCTGGATCCAGAAAGGTTTTCACTGTCTTTCCTTTTTGAGGCTGGGGTTGGTGAATGGTACCTGCTCCCTCCTCAGGAAAAGTTATCCCTTTGTATCTTAAGCCTCCACCTGATTTCCTATCTAGCTCCTTGTAACAAAATGCACACTTCAAAAGACAGCTGTACTCCATGGTCTTTGGTTTGCTCTTGCCTACCAAAACCCGAAAGTCTTCTCATAGGTTTGACAGAATTGTTGCTAATTAAAGTTAAAAACCATCTTATTTGCTTCTGCACAGCTTCTGCCTTCGTTATGACCTTTCCAATGGTTCTAGCTGCATCTGCCTGTCTCCATCTTGCTTCCTTTCTGAACAAAAGGCAGTGTAAAAAGCTTTTCTCTTATGACCATGTGGACACTTCTCCCAGCAGCAAGGGTTTTTTGCTTCCATGTACTTCTACACTTAACTAAATCCATTCCATCTCTGCCACCATAGGTGACATGAAGAGTTTCAATGTGTAATGAAAGAGAATCTGCTTAATAACACAGAGCTGTTTCCAAAGATGCAACTGTATTATTTCAAAACAGAACTGAAATGAAAACACAAACAGCACAGCCTGACAACTTTAGCAGGACCTACTCCTTTTCTTAGTCACTACTCCAGAAATACACAGTTTTGCCATCTCTTGTAAGCCTTTTCAGCTGATCAAGAAAAGCAGTGCTTGGTGCCCAAGCTAGGTATTGCTAATATATCCTAATTGCCCCTTAACATGACAGAACAACATAGCTGCAGCTTACCCTCTCACAAGCCACACACCTTTAGGAAATAACACAGGCATTCTTGAAGCAAAACACAGCAATTCTAGCCCATCTTGTGAGCCCATCTCCCGAAGTCTGTCAAAGAAGCTCTTTTGGAGGATCACTATTTGCCCATGTATTTTGTTTTTCAAATTCTCTTCCCTTGCCTTCCACTTTGTGAAATAGCTCCTCATTCCTTTTCCTAGGACCTGCTGGTAACCTACATGAGCTTGAACCAACATCCCAGATTACAGCACACGTTACCTAAAAATCAAGGTTCAACATGGGCTCTATGCAGAATTTTGTGCTGTGTTTCCACATTTTGGATGATAACAATAGAAAAAGGAAGTTTATCTAAAACAGAAAATCCATTCACCAACACCAAATTGATGGTCTTACAGGAAAAACTCCAAATGTCACTCATTAAATTTCTGATGCAATTAACAAACAATGTAACAAAAGACAAGTGGTTTTCTTCCCTGCTCTGAATTTTACCATAAAAAGAAGAATATTTTTAAATAAGATATGATATTTAAAGATAGATCATGCTTATTTGGACTAGTTGCATGAGAGGCATGCCATCAACTGGAATTCACTTACTCATTTTTAATTTGACAGGTCTTTTAAGACACTGAAAGAAAACAACATATTCAGGACAAATGTGTTTTTCCTCTCCATAGTAACTTTCTTACATTTGACAGTTAGTCTTTCTGATGTATCAGGTCACTTCTGCAGCTTGTCCAGACTACAAATACTCCTGGAAATTTCCTAAAGATTCCTCAAATGTGTTTTATCCATTAACTCACCAGAAAGCAAAACCAAACAATACCTTTTTTCTATCAAAACAGGAGTAAAACCAATCAGGTCTTATTTCCATAGGTATTTTCATTTGAAGTGGCAGACAGCTGACAGTCTAAATTAGTTGGATTAATTTAGAAAATTATATTATTTAATTACCTTGTGTCAGGTTTTAGGTTTTCCACAGTAGAATGGGTTTGATTTGTAGTGATAATTGATTTCTCCTTTTCACCATCACTGCCTCCATTTTCAGTTGACACAACCTCATACTCTGGAAAATTACAGTAAAGAAAACTGTGTTTAAATAACGTCTCTTACTTGAGCTTCTTATGTACAACCAGATAGTGAATGAGTAAGCAATTTTACAGGAATGCAATCTTTCTGCCTTTTGCCAGCCTGAAGTCAACACATGATTTGGACTTTTTAATTCATTCAAGTTGGAAAAGAAAATGCAGGAAATGAACGAGCATGCAAATATGTGCATGCACACACAGACACACACCAAAAACTACTGAGTCCATCCAGTGCCTGCTTGTTACTCAATGCACAAGGCAACAAATTACCTTACATTTCTGTGGCAACACAACAGGAGCAAAGCGTGAGCAAAATGGTGTTAATTCCTGACACTTGCAGTTTTCATGAAAACAAGGAGGTGAATTTCATCACTGGTCTGGTAGTTATTTGTCAGACCTTCCCATTACGTTTTGTTTTTGGGCATAGACAATGAAATCCCTTGTACACAATTAAAGTCAAGCAAAGTAAACACTAAAAAAACAAAATGATGCAACAAATTACGTTTTCTGTTTCCACCTTTCTACCTGAAACAGTGCATTTATTAAAAAAAAAAAAGAGACGTGATGCCAAAATACGATGATTGGAAAAACATGCATAAATTACAAAAATAGAAAGAGATGACAGAAAATTTGGTTTAGGCCTGTCTAAACAAGTGATGTCATGCTGGTGCCAATATGAAGCAATCACTGTTTTCAGAAAACAGGATTCAATGCCTTCTCTTGAATTCAGAAGTGATTTTGATGAGTCATTAACTGAGTTGTTAGCTAACTTTAACATTCAATTTTTGTCAGCTAGTGTACAGAAGATGATGGAAGAATGGCCATCTTGAATGTTTACCTGCCTGTATGCTGAGTCCTGCATGACTCATATGCATTTATTCTCAGTACGAACTCCTTCCTTTAGAAACGAAAAAAACCAGATTCTTCTAACAGAGAGAGTTTGTTGACCCTCCTGCAGCGGGTACTGCAAGTATTATGCTGGCAAAGTTCTACTGACTTACTAGATGGATGTAAGCTTTGATTGTGTCTGGCCCACTGCTAAACAACATCCTCAGCTCAAGAAAGATGTTTACATTACGCTTGTGCACGTGTATATAGTGTTGTACTGTTGGAACTTCTTGACTAGATCTTACCAAATCCTGCACAGAGAGAAGCCAGAAAATTGGAGAAGATACGGAGTCATACTTCTTAAGCATCTTTGTGTCATCACTGACACCAATGATCCTAGTTGTGTAAATCTTGTTATAATCTAGCAGCATTTTCTTATCCACACTGGAGTTGACAGTAGCACAAAATAAAAACACTGGGCTCCTTTAATCCCTGGGGATTAAAGTACTTTTAAATGGCAAAAAACTACTGTGAAAGTAAATTAAGCTGGGAATACTGCATTATCACACAATGGAGGAAAGAAATTCAAACCAACCAGTAACAGTGTCATTGTCTGGTTTTTCCCAGTCCAGTATGACAAATGTTGGACAGCCCTCTACAGTCACCACCGTGAGGTTGGTTGGAGGATTTTGTGGAGGACGAGTGGGTTCTTCCTTGCTGCCAACTTCTTCTTGAGGAAAATGTTCAAGAGAGCTTGTGATGGAGCAAGGCACATCATCATCTTTCTTCATGTACTTGACATGGGGGGCTAAGAACAATAGGAAAGAGCTGTTATTTAATAGTTTTTTTACAAAATGGCAGTGCCATTTCATCTGGTGCACAACATCCATCCCAGGACACCAAGCAAAAATCTGCACAAGTCAAACACAAAACTTTTAGAATAAACCCCATATATGCAATATTAAGCTGCTTGTTCTTATTTCTGTTTGTTTGTTTTGGGTTTCTTTTATGTTTTTGTTGTTGGTTTTGGGTTTTTGCTTATTTATAAAACTTTTCTTATTGTTGTTAGACCTGGAATCTGCACTACCTTCACCCCCTTCCCACTGGCACCACTGAGGAAATGACATTCTAGAGGTATTAGCAGGTTTGTTTATTAGCACTGTTTGAAAGAATTCGTCAGAAAATAGGAACATCAACATTTTTTCTTCCATAGTAAAATGACACTATAATTCTAATTGCAGCTTTTGAGCTGATACAAAGACATCATGTACACCTTGTTTCACCAGAAGGAGCAACAAGTTTAGTCCAGAAAGTAAAATTCAGTCAAGAAAATGCTGGTTTGTACTACAGCTCTCTCATCTGCCACTGAAGTGATACAGAATCAAATAAAATTTTAGCCTTTGAATAACCAAATAAGATAATTTTTGTGCAATCTAGGTCAGACTTCATATGGTCCCCGAAATAAAAATACCACAGCTATGAATATCCTACCTTGGTACCTTGGTTTGCCTGAAGAATCTGTTTCTGATGTAGGACTTGAGCTGAAGACAGTTGCATCAACTGTAGAAAACAGAGTTATAATATAATTTGCAATAAATAGAAATTTTCAGTGTTAGAACTGCAGCATTCCACAGTTCCTTTGGCATTTTAAATCATGATAAGAATGGATAAATGGTAGACCTCTGCTGCCAGGTCTGTCTCTTCATGTTAGGGACTCCATTTTGGCTGTGATGCTGTGTAAACCCTGTACTTACCTGCTAGTACAGCCAGCCATAATCAAAATGACAGATTCCATGACTGCTGCTGGATTCAGTTCATCCCATATACGTAAAATACTTTTTAGACCTTTTTAAAAGGATCTTTTTGGACTGTACTGGCTGTTTAGCTTGGAGCTTTTTTATGTTCCTAGGATATATAGTGCTATTACTTTGGCACAGTAGCTTCTCTAAAAATAACAACAAGGAAATAAAAAATTCTGTCTCCAGAGTGTGCAGCTTGCACAAAATTCGAAGGAAATTGAAAGCAAATACACTGGTGAAGAGAAATGTGCTAAAGCAGTCACACATCACGATACAATGTTGTATTAATTAGCCAGTACACTTAACATGATGCAAATACTACAGTGGACCTCAACAGATAAAACACAATATGCTCCCAACAAGCATTTATAAATAAATCTAGTATCCAGCTTGCTTTACTGAGCACTAAGGGTCACAGTGAGTTCATGACCAGTGTAAAGGAGACAAGAATTAAAGTATTGCTGTAAATCCAGTAAAACTAGAAACAGCATCACTCATGAGAATATACCATTTGGGCTCAAAAATTCAAGCATATCCTCCTCCAAACCCATTACTGTATGCCACCTTGAAAAGACTTGGCTCTGAATTTGTAATCAACTCCCAGTTTTATAAAGGGCAAATTACCCACTGACCACTGTGATTGCACTACAACAGTTTTTTCTGTTTAAATGGCAGCAGTTTGATCAAATAAGTAGGAGGATATCACACCTATGATGAGCACTATCAGTCACTGACAAATAATACTTTGAATTTATGTCCTGGAAAAATCAGAACTTTCAGGAAAAGAAGTGCCTTATCTGCTCTTCGCACAGCTTTAAATTGCCACTGAATAGTATTGAAAGCTTAATTAGCATGTATGGATTTCTAGGAAGATGGAAGCCCTGCCATGTTCTCAATTACCAAGACGTGTACCAGAAGGGAGCTAGATTATCTCAGTCAAATCAGGAAGGTTACTAAGTGGCACAAAAGGTATGAGAATCACCCCAGACAGAATACTTTTTATGCTAAATATACAATGCATTGATAAAGTCTGGGGAAGGGAAGCAAAAGAAAAATGGGAATCTTAATGTTAATTTAAAAAAAAAAAGGAAAAAAGAAGAAACCAGAACTGTTTGTAATATGCTCACCATAATACTCTGGAGTTGCAAAAGCTGTTGGTGTCTTATATAATGTTCCTGTCCTCACAGGTGGTGTTGGTCTAGCAGGCTTAGCTAAAGAGACAGATGGAGGGACTTGTAACAGCAAGACATTCAGTATCTGAAGGAGTCAAACAACTTCCTGATTTTCTGAGAGAACTCACATTTATGATGACTGCTTCATGCAACACGTATTTTCATTTAAATCATGGTAATCCCTCAACTGGATTTAGGAGAGTTCTGAATTGTGCTAGTTGCAAATGCAACCTAATCTGGAAACCCAGTAAGAACATTCTTTGCTACTTTGAGGTTGTCTTGGATAGTCAGCTAGAATACAACCTGGTTTAATGCACAGAACCATCCTACACAGACTGGTAAAAGGATGCAAAATGACCAGCATTGACATGGCTGTTCCTAAAAGAAAGAGCACATTTCTTCATGAGTTGCAACGCACAATAGCTGAAGTCAGCAACTGAAAGTTGGATTCTTCCCTCAAATATAGGTAAGATTCATTTCTGCTCTCAACACAGCACATACATTAGCAAGGGTGGGGCTGGAACACTTATAGTGATAAACACCAAGTCCTTAACTGTGGTCTGCATCAAGAGTTAAACCACAGAATAGTACTGGAGCTTCCACTAAACGAAATTAAGATACACTTCAAATGAAAGCAAAGAAAATGCAGCTGAGTTCAGCATATCCAACATTTAGAGCTCTATATGATTCAAGGAGAAAAATTTTCTTTCTGAACTCATTTCTGTAGTAGGTTCCACAAGTCTGGACAGAAAGTGACTGTTAGAGGCAATATATCCTATAATTAAATACCTATTTAAAAAAAAAAATTTTAGATTATGTGACATTGCTTTTACTCTTCAGCTGTTACCACCTAATAAAGAAAACAGGTTTCTAAGAGGCAAACAACCCACGGTAAAGAATGTCTTGATTTCTTTCAAAATAGCTGTAAAAGACAATAATTAAATTCACAAAACATGCAGATACTCCCAGATAACCACGACAGGACAGTGAAATCTCAACTCTGAAGAGTCAAGAACTATGTAATGTAGTTACCTCCTCTTCATATATGACACACAACATGGCGACTGAAGGCAGAACTCTGGTGAGCCAAACAAAAATCCCTACTTTCCGCTAATTTTCTTAATAAAGTGGAAATTTGAAAGATTCTCACTAGAGATCAGTTTCCCAAAGCTTCTGGAACTCTCATTTCCTTTTTATTTTTTTTCCCATTCAGAAGACTTTTAATGTCTGCATAGAAACCTTTCCATAATATCCACTGGATGAGTTAGAAAGATGCAAGTAAAGAATTAATCACAGTGTTAATGAGAAAGAGGACAGAATTCTGACAGCAAAAATCCAAGAAGAACATTGAGGCAAATTTTTCCTGTTAGTACAGTGGAATTGTCTCTCCAGGGAACCAGAAGAAACAATATTTTAGTGTTTAAAACTAAGCTGGAGAAAACACTAGGAAACACAGAAGAAGGAAAAATCTTCTGCTGGCCCCACAAGGAAGAACCAGATCATTTAACCAATTTATTCCATCTTGAAAGCCTAGGAAGGTATGGTAACTGCTGACTAACACATAACCTGGCCTCTACTGTAAGGAAAAAGGGTGAAATTTCAAAACACTGGTAAATTAATTAGACACTTAGTGGAGAAAATTAGTATAGATCCCAATACAAGCAAAAGAAAATATATCAAGTCTAAAACTGATGATGTCTTCTGTTTTGTTGGAACTATTACTAAGGAAACACCACCCATCAACAAGTACAGACACAGCATTTCAATTTTGGCTCTACTGATCAGTAAATATATGGCTTGTCTCATCCAGCTTGGAGATTCTTGCTACTCATCTGCTGCACAAATACTAAAGAATTATTTAGGTCTTTAGTGCCTTAATAACACACGAAGTCCCACATGAAATAAACAAGAAAAACCCCACAACAGGAAATACAGTAGAGCCAAGACCTGAGTATTTCCAAGGAACTACAGAGAGCAATATGAAGAGGAAAGAAGTGACCATGACGTTAAGCTTAAGGAGATGATAATTTCTGACTACCTGGAATAATGTTAGCCTAAGGATTCTTGTACAGAATCCACTGACAAAACATCCATGTGGCTACTGAATATCCGCTTCAGGATAAAATTAAAATAAAGTAGGAAATGTGAAAGATTCTATGTCCTCTTAAACTGATACTGAGAGGCC
Source organism: Oreocharis arfaki (assembly GCA_013398015.1). Taxonomy (NCBI): domain Eukaryota; kingdom Metazoa; phylum Chordata; class Aves; order Passeriformes; family Paramythiidae; genus Oreocharis; species Oreocharis arfaki. The sequence continues at coordinate 1,113,811 of VZRR01012565.1, forward strand.
AGAATACTTTAGCACAATAATCAAGTTAAACTCTGCACATGAAATAACTCAGCTTGCTCTACCTCCCAGCGCAGTTAGTTATCTGGGTGACTATTAGCTCATTATGTGCAGCAGTTAATGGATGTGCCATATATATGTGAGGAATTCCTTAACAAATAACCAGTTAGGACTAGGCATTGAAGCATAATAGTCAACATCTCCCATCCAACATGCATGTTAAATAGCAAAAAATTGTGTTAGTAGACATGAAATATTCTTAAGGTTGATCTTCTTAAAGGATGACTTGGAGTGTGCTATTTTGCTTTCAGCTCCTTTACTAGGCATGATTTCGATATAACCAGGTTAGGTAAAAAAAGAAAATAGGGTTTATGCATGAAGACAAAAGACACAAGGCCTGTGTGTCCCAAAAGACTAGTTTCTATAGATATCACAGACCAAAGAAATCTGTGCTACAGAATTCTCCTATACCCTGCTAGCCAATAGTATCTCACACACAATAAAATATTTATGCTGAAAAGGCTGAGATACCTGGACTCCCTGGTTTACCAGTCACGGTGTTTGGAGGCAGAGGTTTTCTTCTCATCTGTGTAGGCCTGGCAGGAGGTATCGGAGGGTGCTGAGGGCCAGGTGATGTAGTCACTGAATGATATTACAAGACAGCATTATTAATTATTTAACCTCAAACTCCATAAAATCAAAAACGTACTAGAAGTTATATTCTGACTTCTCAAGCAATGTTTCACGTCTGATTTAATATCAAAATTGGAGAGGTGAGATTAGGAGTTGATCTGAGTTGTATTTTTGGTGTCAAATTCCCTGAGAAGTGTGTGCCATGAAGTTCTAAACCAAATTTACACTGAAAAAATGTAGCTCCTTTGGGCTTTTGTACAAGTGTTTCAGTGATTCACCTAATGTGTAGTTACTCATTTCTGTCAACAGTAATTTTTTGGCATTCAAATGGATATATCTTCACACAATAAACACCACCTCAATGTGCTAGGAAACACTTTCACAAAATTTCTGACCTCTTGTACTTTCTGACTAATACAACTGGCCACCCTCAGCTTGAAGCAAAACATGTAAGAAAGTGAAATTATCATTAGGAACACTTTATTTTGTGCCATTCAAAACTGAAAAAAGTTACTGTCACCTTGTACACTGACATGGCTGAAGACTATTACTATGATAGAAATTTCTTAAGCACCCAACTTGGTAATTACAATGTGCAGCTCCAGCCGGTACCCATTAAATTTATCTGATAATGTCCTTTCACAGTGAGGTCTAAAAGGAAAACCTAAGCCCCTTAGTTCCTACTTACACATCATTTTACTGTATTTTCCAGGCAATTATGAAGGATTTTATTATGCAAAGGAAAGGCAAAGGAAAAGAGTTTTGTTCCACTATTCACCTTTGCCCTTCTTTCCTTAAGAAAATCCAGGAGATATGTGCAACACATTTATGTAACAAAAGACTTTTTGTACCTAAAAGGAGAAAATCCTCAAGAGTAATAAAATTCTTATAATACTGCCAATGTCAACAACTATTTAAGTTGCCTGATACTGAATTACTGGCTCCATAGGTCCTGTGTATCAGACCTTAGTTTACCCCATAAATAGAGAGCTTGTAGGCGAGAAGGGAGCAGATCCAAAGACTCATTTAGGAGAGCTTTTTTAGAAATACTTACAATACACAAATGGGAATATCTCCATCTCTCTCTCTTCCCTGTTCCTTTTTGGACTCTTGCAGTCACTTATAAAACAGTTGGTTTTTTTTTTTTAAATCCCTCAGATCAAGACAGAAAATAATGCTCCATCTAATTCAGGAAGATGTAGTGGTTTTGAAAATAGCATTTGTAGGTTTCATATTCATTCTTAATCTCCAAATGGAGATGAAAAAATATGCCTAAGGCCTGAAAAAGTATAATAAATTTCTGTATGTATAAGTCATCATACCCTAGATACTACTACATGGCAGGATTCATCATTACTTTTCCCCCTGCCCATAATTAGAGAATGGAATTGTCAAAGATATTTATGAGGTAAAAATGTGCAAGTCTTGACTTGCCAGTATTTTCTATCATATCTTAACAGCACAATTACAATGGTCACAGACAAACTAAAACCTCACATTCAGTGTACTGGGTCACAATTGACTCTAACGTACTCTATTCTGGAAAACAAGAATTCCTACTTTTCCCTTCTGCTACTTCCCACAATGATTTGGGTGACGGTCGATGATGCTACCAAATCTACTTACCAATGTGTGGATACTGAACTTGTAACTTAGGATGTACAATGGAATTTAGGGATTTTGTGATAGTGTAGATTCTTGTAAGGACAACATCATGGTGAAATATTTGGACTCAATCTCAAGGCTTCTTTATGGACTGGGAGTCTGTTTCCCTGACTCAGCCACTCTCGGTGAAAGAGAAGGATGAGCAGCCTCTCAGGGCAGACATCTTTACTGGTGACACAGACAATGGGAAGTAGTACACCCTCAAAAAGTGGGCTTGTGAGAGAAATGGAGAAAGGGTTTTTAATAGGCCCTGTAGTGATACGACGAGGAGAAACAGTTTTAAACTGTTTAAAAGGTAGATTTATATTAGATATTAACATAAACTGGAAGAGCATTGGTTTAGATCAGATATTAGGAAGAAATTCTTTACTGTGAGGGTGGTGAGGCCCTGGCACAGGTTGCCCACAGAAATTGTGGATGCCCCGTCCCTGGCACTGCTCAAGGCCAGGTTGGATGGGGCTTGGAACAACTGGTCTGGTGGATGCTGTCCCTACCAAGGCAGGTGGGGAGGAATTGTCCGATCTTTAAAGGTTCCTTCTAACCCAAACCATTCTATGATTCCATGAATTTTGATATACATATTAAGGCCTCATGAAGAGAGCTGAGATTGCAGTTATACAAGAAAATTACGGAAAAAGTAGTTGCTAATTTCACAACGATACCTAACTGCCTTTTATGACTACAGTTCAAGGTATTGGCTTACCTCAAAGCTCTAAAAGTTTAACTTTAGACATCCAATGTCATAAAACGAGTAAAAGTTGATCTCAATATCCCTTCAAATCTATGTGCATAAAAAAATTTCAAATCTCTGCAAATCACTAGCTGGATTTACTTAAGGAAACACCACTGCCTGACATTCAGTAACAAAAAGTACAGAGCATCATCCTTGTTTTCAGTTTACAGTTTGCCTTCAGGTGCTACTAATAGTACATCACACTAGACTTAATCTTTACAAAGTACACTAGTCAGACTGAATAAACTTAAAATTGATAAAACATCAGAACTCGGCCATCAAGATAGGCTCTTATCTTTGTAGAGGTAAATTAGGTGCAAAGGAAATTCAACAGCAATTAGGAACAAGCAGAAAGTTTATAAATTAGTTTTAAAATCCAGTAACATGTTCTCAAAAGAGAAGCTACCTAAAAAGAACAGCTGCAGCTGAGTAGTAAATCCAAGAGTAAAACAAAAGAGATTTTGTTTTCAGTCTGTTTCTATGTTAGAAAAAAATACAGCTAAAGCAGGTTCTGTGCTTGGTTATGCTTACGAAACAAAGAAATTCTTTACACATCAGGGCATTTACCTGTTGTATGTATGTTTGTGTGTATATATACATGGCATACACATTCTATACTAAATCTTTCCAGTTGAAACAAAATTTCCGAGGAGCTGACTAGAAAAACACTGGAAATACCAAAAGCCTATTTTAAAGTTGTTTGTGGAAGCCATTTTCAGTTAAAATATGTTTATTGTTTTGAAGATATGATTGCAAGACTTGCCAGAAAAGTAAACCTTACAAGACTTGTATTACACATGTAAAAAACCCTGTAACCTGATTTGCTCCATATTGTTATTTTCCTTCAAGCCTAACATCCTAATTTTCCCAACAATTCCAATATTCAACAAAACTTCCTCATACATGGGAGTACAAGTTGGTTATGCTTTTACCTTATTCACCTCTGCTATGTGGAACCTATTAGCATGAAAAACTTCAGTGATTACAGTATTGTGGCTGTTGGATCATGAGGATACAACTCTGGTGGTGAAAATTTCTACCATATGCATACATAAGTGACTAAGCAGTGGCTATGAATTATTCTTATTTTTATCGCTTTTAATAGCATCCTGAAGCCATGAGAATGTGTATTGATGAGGATGATTAAGAATTATTTTTTCTTCTCAGTGGAGCTGCTGTGCGTGGAGAAAAGGCAGCACTTTTATTTTCAATAACAACTGCTAAAAATTGCCTTGTTGTCTACTTTTATTAACCTTACCAGAAATTGGCCTTTGCCATGTATCAGGATATTCTGGAGGTTTTTTGACATCCATGTCAATTGGTCTGGCAGTAGCCTCAGGTATATAAAGGTCATCTGTGAAAAAAAAAGAAAATAAATAAGTATCTACAGTGTGGCACCAAGTGATGGAACACTTGTACATTGCATATGTTCAAACTCCAGCTGACATGATGTGCAAAATCAGCGTGCGTGGCCCATCTATGTTTTTACTGATAACTTAGTGATACCCATTATCTTCTTTTTCAGGTAAGTAGAAAGGGGTCTGTTTCTACAAAGTCTGCAGCTTAATTTTGAACATTCCTCAAGTAAAGCACATTTGGAAAGAGAAAATTAATAAGATGGAGAGGTAACGGATGAGTTAAACCAAGATTATATGTGGGAAAATGAGTAAAGAGAACATTCTAGTTTTTCAGTGTGAAGAATAAAATGTCCATTGATTCTTGCAAAGGGCAAAGTTCTCCTTCTTCCCATAACAGGATCTCTTGTCATCCTCCATATTAAATGGTTAGAGCAATTCTGGACCAAATACATTCACCATATTTGGAGTACAGGAGACGAAGTATACACAACATCCAGTTTGTATATAAGAGAAAGTCCTACTTAAAAGTTATATAAACACACTTTTAAAAATGTAAGAGGCATTAAAAAGATCAACACAACTCCTGGTAGAGAACAACTGTTTCACATGCTGGTATTTATAGGGCAGCCAGACTGTTAAATTAATATGCTTTCTCTGCAAGAAGTAAGTATATTTGCTTTATAAAAATTGTATACATAGTAAAGCAAGAAGATGCATTGAAACGTCATCATGTTTGTGGGAAAAAACCCCTTCCTCATGATGTAAGACAAAAAACCCTAAAATCTGATATATTAAAAAAAACCTCAATATTACTTTAATTAACAAATTCCAACCCTATTCCAACATGATCTAATCACTTCAGCTAAAGATTTCATAGGTTTATAATCTGGTTCTCAATTTGTTTTGACATTTCACTAGTATTTTGATGGTATGAAGCAGGTAATTTTTTAATTACTTTACTATTTGGCCATTCTTGTTGCATGTTCCTTACAAATCCACAGTCCATACATGATAAATAATTTACTGAAGATTAAAGTAATGAGACTTGCAGTAAGCTGGGAATAGGATGCAGATGACCTGGTCCCTGTGTCTAAAATATCTGAACACATCATACAGTTTTATGTAACTGCAATTTGTCTTCAGGTAAGCAAAACAATTAGTTAGATCTTCAGATATACAAAGCACCAGAGTGATAATCAATGCTTCATGTGAGTGGTGTTCGAGGAAGAAAAGGCATCAGAAGACCAGCACCAGCTTTAAAAGTATAAAAATAATCTTGTACATCATGAGTTATAGTCAGAGCATGTTTAGTTTCTCAGTTCACCCTTCAGTGAACATATCAACAAAATGTAGTAGCACATTGACTAACTCACACTAAATCACCCAAGTGTATATTACAAGTCTAAATTAGTTTTGCATGTTACAGTGTCTACAGAAAAAACTATCTCTATCCTGCTCCTTAGAATCTAATTTAGAATATTTTCTGAGTTATATCAGCTAAGAATGAACAAAATATTTAATATGTTCTAGATGAAAGAAGTAATTTTTTTTCCTTTTCAGAAATGTGAACTGCTGCTCTGCCATTAAAGTAGTAATGAAGTAGTAAAGCAGTAATGAAATATAAGTCAAAGTTTCAAACCACAATACTTTCATGTCGACAAAATCTCCTATTTTGAGTATTTCAATACACTTTAAAGTTACATAAAAGTTTGTGTTTTCACACAAGATACCTGCACAACCAAAATTTGCTCGATTTGTCATAGCATTTGCCTTATTCTACCTAATGTAACTTGCTTATTAAAAGCACTTATCACATTCATCCAAACTTTTAACAGAATTGAGAATAGATCTATTACTTGCATACGTCTTTGTGTCTTCTTTTAATTCTATTTTTTTTCCTGGAAACATTCATGGGGTCTGGAACATGTTTAAACTAACCTCTGTGTCTTTAATAGTAGGAATACTGTTAGAAGGGTGGATCATTCTAAGGGAAGTAACGGAAAAATTGCCCTTGATAAAATAAACTGAAATACCTTTATACTTGAGTTCCTTTGGAACTTGGCTATACACACAGAATTTTAAAAATAAAAAGAAAATAGAACACAAAGTTAATGGCCATTATAATGAAAACCAGGTATGCCTCCCTTTCACAAGGGAAATGGAAATGTTGCTCAAAGTTTATTTGCTGACATTTGTCAGAAAGCTCAGTAGATCAGGAGCAGTATTTAAATGGTTAAGATTAAATTAAAAAACAACCCAGTAAGGTAAGTTACATACACCAATATGAAAAGCCATCTCAATAAAATGATATTCTAGACAAAATGGCTAAAACATGTCAAAAACCTAAAAGGAATGCTAGTCACGAGGAAGAAACCCCTGCCTCTGTTTTACAGTCAAGTTTACCACCTGGCACTACAGCTGGCCAGGAGACTGAAAAGCCTGCCAGGAAACCAGCCACAACCCCGTGTGCTGGTGCTGGAAAAAACAAATTCCACTGCTTATCATCTGGGCTCTGCAGCTGCCAAGCACTCTCTGCATGGGGTGAAACATCTTTGCACTGAGGCTAATGAGCCCAGTCAGGAAGAATAAATGGAGTACATTCAACAGCAGTGCCAGTCCAGCAAGGAATTAAAGGATCCAAACTGGTGTTCAAACAAGGGAATATCCAAGAATAAGCGATGTAATGTCTAAAGGTAAGTCTGAAAACATATTGTTACATACATAGCATATTCCTAACAGCCCAGTGAAAAATCGTGATCATCTTAGATCAAAAGTTCAGGATTTTGATAAGCTAACCACATAAAATACTGAAAAAGGGACTTTTTGTCTCTGCTCATCCAGTAAGATTTGGGGTTCCAGGTTATAGAATTCTCTTTCCGAAGTCACTTTTGCAGACTTACGAATTATTTTGCAATAGATAATTAATTGCACATTGCTTGGGAGAGATACAGAAGATTTCTTTAAATGATTACCTGAATTCCTACTTGTGCACATTTATTTTTGTAGGCACATTCAGCCTTATGTCTCAGACACTGCCACAATACTGTGATGTATTTGCCTTACAGAAAACTTGGGATTTCGCTTACCGATCATCAAGAAAAGTACAGACTGAGAACTTGTGAAAAGCTCCAGTCCCCTCTCAAGTTGTCATAAACGTATGAAATTCATTGGTGATTTCTCTTACACTTCTCAGAAGAAGGGCGCAGACCCACAGAAATGTATCAATGATTTGTTTTGGCAGTGGGGTTGGAGGTACAAGGAAGTGAGCAGGAGATAACAAAGGCCAGCTCCTCTTCAGTACTTTGGATACCAAGTTTAACTTAAAGGGCTCACTTGGCAGGACATAAAATTTAGCTAACAGACATCTACAGGATGTTTCTTTCACTTAGAGAAAAAAATACTTCTGTAAATTGGCAATGGAAACCACTACTGGAAGCATCACTTTTCAGAAGAATTCTAAAAGAAGGTACCTATTTACCAGCCAGTACATACAGCATGCACAGTAAATAGCAGTCTCGTGGTGACTTTTGACACCATCTACCACAATGAAGCTCTAGTTCTTCCTGGCAACAGGCACTAGTATAAAGACATGGAAATAATAACAAATGGTGGGCACACCAAGAGGGGCACTTAAAACAAGATTGCTTGAAACAATACTTTAGCAACCTAAACCAGCATTAAGCACGAAAAGCTGCATGTAACAATTTCTTGCTATTATGTTTATGCTACTGATTTACTTAGCATGTATTCATTTTTGCTGGTGTTTTTTATAACCTACCAATACCTCTGCCAAGATTATGAGTATAGGGGAGAAGAGAAAAGCTCAGAGTACTGTGTAATGTAATTGTGTGTTTGTGCATAATTTCATAACGTGATCCCTCCTGGACTCCTGTGTGCATTCTCCTACTCCAGTAATCAGACATTAGACAGCTCACCTATAAGGTGATTTCCAACACAAGTGAAAAACAAAACTTTTTGACCCATAACTACTGAAGTCGGGCATTTAATGCTGTAACTGGCTCTGATGTCCTGGAATTTGATGGCCTGATTGAATTTACCAGAAGGGCTATAAAATGTCAAAGAACATATACCTCTAATTAAGGCATTCACTCTGTATGTCATGTTCTAAATAGCTTAAATTTAATTAAATTTAAATATACAACCATTTCTTCCGAGCTTTTACCATTTCTAACAACATGGTGGGCTTGTGAAAATGTACAGGAATGAGAAGCTCAAGACATTCTATGATCAGCAACAGGTATTAAATTGCCAAAGGTATGAGAAAGAAACATTACATGGGCAAAAATGTTTAGAACAGATGGAATATCACTCAGGCTATCCTAATCTAGCTAGCACAAAAATAGTAACAGGTCCCAGCAATAGTATGGTACAGTAGCACCTTTAGTGGATGATCAGCCAAAAGTTTGCCTTGAATATTTGCATTATGTATTTATTTATATTACTTATTATTTTAAACTTGACTTGTTGATGAAAAATTCGAAAATTGTGTATTTAATTAGCCAATGGCTGTATTTAAAAAAATCCCCAACAGTATTGATGTAATAAATTAATGCTTTATGAAATAAAAAAATATGGATTAATTATGAATTAGCACTGAAAATATTATGTTGATTGGATGGAAAAATCAAGTACAACTGAAAAAGGGTAAATAATCTTTCCCCCAACCAGATGTGTGCAATAAATAAAATAAATCTTTGTGGTTAGGGGTGTTTGTTATCTGCTTGTATAAGGATATGTAAATTGTCATGTCATCCACCAATGTGGAATTTTTTGGTGCTGAAGTATCCAAGCCTGAATACTACACAGTCCAAATACTGCATGGTTTGAGTGTGAGTTGGTCTGATGTGAACACACCACATGCATAGAGAGTAACTAGCAAGATTCCTGGCTTTAAGGCTTCCCTACCAAGCCTCCTGACTTGGACTCAAACAACTGGGTGACCCTTTCCAACTAAGTGTTTTCCAGTAATTATTGTGGATCTAACATCTAGAAAACATTAGTAAACAGCAGCCACAGAATAATCCATCTGGAAGTTTACACAGACTGAGTGCCAATGTAATTTCACCTTCAGGAATTATATAACAAGAGCAGTAACAGCAATTACACATGGCACTCTGAGGAATTAAATTCTATAATAAAACACAATAAGACGTTTTTCAGGGCTCAAGATGACTCGTCGAAGTCACATTCTGGTCTTTTATTGATAAATTTAAAAAAAACCCCAAAACCCACAACTCTACCTGTTGTTGGCACAATCCACCTTGGCAGTCCAGGTGCTTTTGTTCTGGCTGGTGCTAGTGTGGTTCTACTAAAAGCTGTGAGAGAGTTTCAAAAGAAAAAAGAAAAAAGAAGGAAAAAGAAAGAAGTTCCATGAGAAGAATATCCAGACTTCTATGTGATGCCAACAATTCCACACTAGAGAAGAAAAAGTCAACACCTACTGTGATGATACACACAGTTTTGGTTTATTTTCTTTACTTTTCTTTTTTTCTGGTTTGGAAAGGCTTTACCACTAGATTTATTAATTGATTGAAAAATACCCCCCTCTTTTTTTTTTTTTTTTCTGCTCCCAGCAATGCTTAAAATTCCACTAGGAATAGGTGAAGCTCATTAACTATTTAATCTCCTCCCCATCCCAGATTGAATAAGCAATTATTACCAGGTCTGGTCTGTGATTTATCCAATGGCTTTGGTCTTGCAGAAGTGAGACGTGTTCTATGAGGTGCTAAAAGAAATAAGGTTCTGTTTCAATGCTGTGTGTGAAAGAACATGGACAGTGCAGTGCGATTTGCCAGACAAAAAGGTCCATGCACCAATGCGATACAGCAAAATGGACATATGAGAGTTCTATGAGTTCTAATCCAAAATGCATGTGGAAAATGCTAGTTTCTTTAGTGGCCAAATGACTCCATCATGCAGTCTGACCAGTTACATTCATATGTAGGTTTAGGAAAAAGATATAAAATATTTACAGCCAGTTACCCAACTGTATATGGATACAGAGTTAGCTCTGCAAGGTATCCATGGCCTTAAGACATTTAATTAGGTTCTGTAAAAAACAAACAAACAAAAAACCTCAAAATAAAACACCAAACTGAACCCCCCCCAACCAAAGACTTAGATAAAACCATGAAACATTGAAATACTGCTGAGAAAACAACTGGGAGCATTCAATGCAGACACTGTGCAGGGTAGCTGAAGCACAGTGTCATCACCAAGGTTGAAATCAGAAGCCTTCAACCTTTTCTTATTGCTGCCTTTCACATGCAAAATAATTTTGATACTGTAGATGTTATGTGATCTGTGAAAATCACACTGGAAGCTGAAAGCATAAGCAGTAGTCACTGTTACCTTGTGCCCAATTAGCAACTTCTGTAAATCATTGTTTTAAATAGAGCTGGCTATTTGATATTCAAGTTTAATAAACATTCGACCCATAACACTTAATCCAGCCTCTCCGAAGTATCAGAGAAAATGCTTATGCAGGACAGAACACATCATTCATTTTTGACATTTAGATCTGGGAAGTCTTACAGATTTAGATTTTGTAAGGAAAAACTTGGAACTCAGTAACATCTATGTTTGCAACACTATCTATCTGAGTATCCAATACACAGCTCTAACACTGTTTAAAAACTTCATGTAATCTTTAATATTGGATGCAATACCTAGCAAACCCCATTTTCAGAGCAATAAACTAAAATATTTGATGGGGGGAAAATGAATTTTCATATTATGTGTTTGAAATAGTTTTAAAGGTAATAACGAACATACCATTAAACATTAAGCAGTACTGATTTTCCTTGAGACCTACAGACTCTCAGTACAACAACTCAGATCCTTCTTAAGAAATTACCTGTATTGTACCAAGGAATTTCAGTTGCTTGACCAATTTTGGGTCTGGGTGAAATGTGGTACGTTTCATTCGGAACTGAAAATGGAGATATTACTGCTTACCAAATGCAAATTATTTCCTTTTAAACATAAGACATCACAGGTGGAAAGGAAATTCAAACTGTCTGTGCAGGTCATAAACAAAAGAGTGCTAGAAAATCATGCTTTTATACAGGTAAAAGACATTTAGAGTCTGGGAAGATATATATCATTAGTAATTCAGACAAAATCAGAAAAGATGATCAGGCAATGTCTTTTTACATGACTCCTCAGCCTTGTACACATAATACTTATTTCTATAAAGAATGGCACGAAGAAGAAAAATGGCTGGAAAATTAAAACCAGCAACATTTTGTACATGCACTGGACTGTAACTAACAAATGAACATGACAAAGATATATTAAGGTATTTCTGTTGATTGAAGTGTAGGTTTAGCCATATAGCAAAAGCAGAGAAAGTAAAGATTTATGAAAAATAAACTGACATAATATTCTCATTACCCAAAGTTATTTTGGACCCATCAACAACATGAACTGTTACAAGGTTAATTGATCCCAGGTGTGTTGCCCTTGGAGCTATAAAAAATAAACCATTGTTCTGTGAGAAGGGAAATTAAAGAAGTTGGATTTCATGAAGGATCTGTCTCCATTGTTTCCTAAAACCCCATCTGCACATCTGCTAGGACAATTTTAACAGATACTAGACAGACACGTTCTGATTAGTCTGGATGTATTTTCATGCTGACAACCAGACAGTGCAACAAGTCTGCTGGGCCCCCACTAACTTCAGAACACTTGCCCTAAACCTGGAGCTCTGACAGTCCTTCTCATACTTGTCGTATTAACTTACGCTTCCCTGAAAAATTTCTAGAAGTTTCTAGTAACGTATTTATTTTTCAGAGCTCACTCAAATTTGAATGAACTAATTGAAAGTTATCTAAGTCGCTGGATGAAAAGGACCATCTGGCAGGCAGAGGCACACCCTACATGTCTCTTTGTCTTTCAGAAATAAGGTTAAAATACGGATGCTGGAAAATAACCTACTTACTAGCATAAGGAGCAGTGGCTAAAAAGGGCCATTTATATTCAGCAATAAACATTTGTTTACAGTTTTTCCTAGCAGTAGTTTCTTTTGCATATACATCATTATAATGATCTAAACTTTAAACGGCAAAAAATAAACCTCTAAATTCTGTTTTCTAAAATCCTTTCCCTAAAACTAACTTTTTAGTGGTACCAAAAGATGGCACTTGTTAACTATGACATGATTGGAAATAGCTCTTATCCAACTGAGACTTAGAATCTAACTTGGCTGCTGAACAGCCTTTCAAAATAAGGCATTTAGAAAAGAAATCTTTTCCCTGAACTTTTCAATTTGATGTTTGTAGTAATATATATGTACATATGGAATGTATATAGACAGAATGTAGTTCTTGAATGAATAGGGTCTCCGCTTAAAATCTTTTTGGCTATATAAAATGGACAAGGAGAAAGAAGTGGGGGGAAAATTACTAAACTATTCATTAAACTATTTGTGTAAGACTAAAATTTTATCAGTTCAGAGTTTAGATCAGAGAGGGGGAAGGATCAGGAGCTGCTCTTATAGCCATGTGGTCTCTCCTCTCCACACTATATATTTTTCTTGTTAGCTTCCTACATAGCAATTTTTATCGAAATAGTTCACCCCATGGTAAAGGTGAGGTATCACCACCCTTCACTATAACTGAGCATCCCTGAATTTATCATGGTTACTGCAAAAATACTGGTATTGAAGGTACTTATATTCTTAGCCTCTAAATATCTTGGACTGAGACTCTGTAAACCGAGTTTCAAAAGTACTTGAGAAATTGAATCAAATGTATTTAGGGTAATAAAATCCCCCAAAGAAAAGAACTTTGTGAATGTGACCACAGAAATATATTTTTATTAAAATTAATTGAATTTCTCGCATTTTTTGATGGCTACTAAGCCCATCCAGCTGCTTTCTGTGGAAATGGATGCAATTCTTGGGCGCTCACTTTGATATAATTTATGAACATGCTCTCAGCTGAACAATGATGAAAATTTCTGTCTACTTATTATGCATGCCCCATGACCACAGAACTCAGAGGCAGCAGCAATGTAACTAAGGCAGTGCCACAATAACACTTCTAAAGTTACAAACTGTAAATTACCAGGTTTAGTTTGTGGTACTTCTGGCCTGGCAGATGTTTTGGATTTGGAAGGAATGAGCAGTGTTTCTTTTGGAGCTGAAAGAAAAGGAAAAAGATTATTATTGTATTCTTCAGGAGTCATGATCCAATGCCATATTTAGCCCACAGAAAATGCATGCCTCAAATGCCTGAAAAAAAGACAATAACAATTCCATGGCTTTCTGGAACCTGAAACAAAATGACTATCCAAAACACAGAAAAGTCCCAGCAGTGTGCTGTAAGTCGAGTAAGTGGCTAAAATTCTTGCTCTAAAAGAAAAATTAGGCCACTGAGTTTGGTTGGAGATCTGACAAATACAGACTTCTGACCAGACATAAGCTGTAGGCTATTTTTGCTTTATTTCAAATAATAGAAACGAGAATCCTGTGTGCTAAGATACATGCATGTGGCACCAGAACGAAGGATAGTGAAATGCTGTTATATAAATACCACACTGGAGAACGTTGTCTAGAAATTTCTCCTTTGAAAAATTAGAAGTAGCTGCATCGTAATGTTAGGGAAACTTATTTACCCATTGTTGCCCTTGAATGACCAGTAGTAGTAGAAGATTTTGTAATAATTGGTTGCGGAGTTGTCGGATGTATTGCTGTTAAGGAGAAAATGTGAAAAATCTTAGAATATTTGTCTGTAATAGAAAAAAAGCAGCATTTGCTAAAACCTGCAAAATTACCCAAATTAAGAAGTAGCAGAATATCTTGAAAATCAGCTGCTGACAGATAGAATTATCTTTCTATTAACTTCTGCTACACATTCATTTTACACCAAAAATGGGAAGCCAACGAGCCCTCCATAACTATTTTTAAAGCTACTTTCATTTCAGTATAGCAGACAATGTCTGCTGCTAACTGTCCAAGCTCATTGTAAAGGAGTTCTGTTGCATTTCAGGAAAAGGTTAAAAAAAAAGTGCTCACAGAGGAGCACCCAAGATTACCAAGCAGTGATCACAGTCTGCATAGCCACTGATATTTGTCAATAGCCACATTACTAAATTTCAGTCTTCGTTTGCTATTTGTAATAGAAAGAGGAAAAACATTATATATTACACATACCCTAGTATTGCTTGTAGTGTAGTTTTGGCATATTTTGGATTGAATATTTAAAGTGTAATGCATTTGTTTCAGCAGAAAACTAGCTATGAATAATTCCATTAAGAAGCTCAAAACCTGAAACTTGGGAAAAGAATGATTAAACACAACATTAAAAGAATGACTCCATTACCAGGTTTGGTGTATGGCACTCTCGGTTTTTCAGTTGTTTTTCGTTTGGTATGAATGAACTGCTTTTCAGTTGGAGCTGGAATAAAAACAAACAGCACCCAGAACAATAATTGAAAAAACACACTGCTTCTCACTGCACACAAGCAGCATAAGTATGATATGATCTGGAATAAGGCAAATTATGTAAGAAAAAAGCTGAAAATAATTCAGTTGGAATTCCTGCAAAGAAAGGAAAACAAGTTAAATGGCCACTAACACAAGAAGACTTCTAAAAAATTATATACAAATTTGTAGCTTTGCATCAAGCAGTGTAGAATATAGTCATTATCATCATCATGCTGTAACAGGACACAAATAGACAGTGGTAACCTGTGTCTTCCTCATCTGCCACACATGAGTATCTGAGGACAGGATTTCTTTTTTAGTGGAACATTTGTTTCAAACTTGATTTATAACTTAAATTCTTTTGTTCTGATGTAGGAATGATTTAATACTGTTACCTTCATACTACCCAGATAAAAAAATCTCATAAAGAAAAGTAGGAATCATTAACTGGAAAAGGTTATATTAGCACCTTCTAATCTGTGGTCTACAGCAATGTGACTGGTCCAAAATTATCCACCTTAGCCTGTGTGTTCTTCATCCCCCTTGCTCTGAAGAACCATTTTCTGCATGGAAATACTACTCAGGTAGCTCAGATCTTTACAACAGGGCACATACTTCATAAAGCTACATGAACAGATAATGAATGAATACTAACCTAAGTATCATTGCATACAGGGAATATATATTAAAATAGAAACATGGTTAAAAGCAGTTTTAATTTCCTGTTCCTCAAAACGAAAAAAATCCATAATTTGAAGATTATAAAATGTCTACTAATATTTCATTAACCATCGTCAGAAAATCACAGTCAAGATCTGTCTCTGAAACTGGGGACAGAACACTGATTGAACAAAGATTGCTCAAGCAATGCTCCTGCTCCCCCATACTCGGATTCAGTGACCCTTACTTGTCCACATCTGAAAATTAAGTTAAGAAGAAAGAACACTCAGCTAAGGTTTCATATATTTAAGCAAGTTTTTCCAACATGGATAACTAGAAGTAAGCAGAGAGGATGGTTTTAAGAACTAGAGTTGGATTTAGATGGTCATGTATCTGGTCTGGAGACTTTATGCTCTTGTTGATGTATTAGAATTTTCTTCTGTAAAATTAAACTGTGAGGAGTGAAGAAGAAGAGTATTTTGGAATTAAATTATCCACAATTCACATGAAGACCAGGGGATTAACTTGGTTAGAGCATGCTGCTAGTAATGCAAGGGTTGTGATGGGCCAGTTTACTTCAGAGTTGGACTTGATGATCCTCATGAGTCCCTTCCAACTCAGAATATTCTGGGATTCTGTGAAGAATCACTATCAGCTCTTTAAATAAAGTCCCCTTTTACTGGAAAATAGATAACATCTGGGGGAATTGCATCATCCCGACTGGAAAGGCTAGAAGATGAGGAAAAGAACCTTTGAAAGCGAATGAGCTCATGAATTATACCCTTATCAAGACCAAAGAGCAAGTAAGAGCAAAATTTCATTATTAGCTTTTAACAAAACGTAATGAAATATCTCTAAGATTATATTCTCTACAAAACAGTGGAAAATAGAATAATTATTTATGAAATAACACAATTACCAAATGTTGCCTTTGTTCTTTCAGGAATACGAGGAATCATAGTAGTATCTGGTTCATCAAAGGTTGGAAGAATCTCTGTTGGACAAAATGTCAATAAATGATCTGAATAACGAAAGGAACCTCCCTTTCCTCCCCTCCTTGAAAAATGTTTCAGCACTACACTGTATATAACAGGAAAGGGATGCTTTAAAACAGCAATGGGCATTTACCCTCAGAAATTTACGGTTAGGGAAAAACAGTAACAACCCTTCAGTGAAATCACTGATTATATTACATAGGTCAGTCAGATTTACAATGGGCAGTCACCGAATCAAAATGTAATTGAAGGGAATCCTCAGCCTAATCTGGGTGAAAATGTGTGTATAAAGAAAAAGCAAGGCAACGGCGTTAGGAGGTTTCTCTTGTAAGACCTTCAAAAACATGGTGCAAACTACTGAAGTGTGTTGCTCAGATGCAAGTTGCAAATAACTTTTTATCCTTGATTAAAATATATAGGTTGATACTATTTCTTCTGTTAATATCTACATAAGATAAAAAAAAAATCTTGAACTGTTGAAGTTTCCATGTGGTTTAATTGCAGCCGTGCAGAGGCTTCTTAACCTAGAACAACACCCAGGTAACAGCAAATGCACTGATGACTATTCTCCCCACTGCCACCCTGAGAACAATTGTTCAATTATCAACTGCAGCTTCACAAAAGACCAGATAATTTACCAGGCTTCCTGTACGGAGCATCCGGGATGGGAGTTGCTCTAGGTTTAAAAGGAATACGTTGTGGTTCTTTGAGAGCTGAAAGAAAAGATCTGTTTTAAGGGTTTATACTTTGATGAAATTAGACAGGTTTATTGCACAGGCACTGCATGTCTCATGCTTGCAAAGAAAAACAATCCCTGCATGGCAGCCTGAAAAACTGAGTGTCAGATGCGTACAGGAATTCAAGAGAAAACAAAATCCTGAATGAAAACATGGGTGGAAAATTAATCAGGTAAGCAAAATCTAGAGTCAGGCAACAAAACCTGAAAGAACACAGACAACTCCAGGGAATATATTTCTGTCTGTACTTCAGAACCCATAACTGCAATACCCATGGTGTGCTTGTCTCCTACAAGTGTCAAAGGAACTACAATGTGTGTGACAGGGAAAGAAATTTTCTGTGAAGACAACAAACCAGCTAGGAATCTTTCAACACCTGAAACAGAGTAGAATTTAGTTCAATTAGTAGAAAAGAAAACAAACCAAACCCACAAACAGATTATGTGAGAAACAGGCTAATTATATATAAGCATTGGTCCAGGGAGCAGTGAAAAAATACTAATGACCAGCAAAGACCAAGGTAACAAGTTTACCTGTTGCTGCCTTTTGTTGTTAAACTGTAAATGTACTAGCTGCCAAAACTTCATAAAACCAAGAAGATACGCAGAATAAGCATAAGCTAGTGGTAAAAATACTGCCTTTAACATGACTGGTTTGTTTTCAATTTGGAACCCTTTTTTTCCCTTTTTTTTTTTTTTAAATATTTCTTTGTAAAATTAGTGAATATACACTCGCTCAAAGTAAGGTTCAATGGATACCTTCAGAACTGTTAGAAGTTACAGAGGTTTGGCAGTTCATTAGTATGTAAATCCCTATTAAGTCTGTTTTTAAGAGTCAAATTCCATTATCAGGTCACACAAACCTGTGAGTGGTTTGAGTTACAGATACTTTGTCATACTCTCAAATAAGTTTTTCTCTAAGCACCTTTTGACAGGCACAGAAGAGATGCAATTTCTTCCAAATTCTCATAATGCTTTTATGTTGTCTACCCTGCTGTACAAATTACTCATCAGTGATAGATGTCACGTGGCTGAAAAGCAGAAGCAACTACTAAAACTCAGACATTAAAAACAGAAATCAGCTCTATTTTCCTTTAAACATCGATTTAATGATCCTTAGAGAATGTATTTGTAATATGAAGAGATGTATTCAACACCTGATTCACTGAGGAAGGACAACCCAATAGAACCCCTGGATACTGAAGCACAGCAAACCAACAGTGTATGTACCAGGTTTTGTGTGCGGTACGTCTGGACTTGGTGATGCCCTGGGCTTGGAAGGGACTCGTCGACTTTCTTTTGGACCTGTAGAAATGAGCAAAGTTTTGGATTTGTTATTGAGGATGATGATTCTTGGACCTGTGAAGATGTGCAAAGTTTTGAACACACTGTTGAGGATGATGATTCAACATATTTTTGATTTTTTTGACAGAAGATTCATTTTCTCCTAATAAATTTTTTAGGGATTATTTCTGTCATATGAAAGCAATCCCAAAGAGATCTCCTGTTAGTGCAGTCGATACTATGCCAGTGCAGAGACTGAAGACAAAGTGACTGTTACAGTGTCGTGCCAGCTTAACTCTCCACTCCAACAGCAATAATAAATAGAGCTTTCTGCAGAGTAAACTGCTGTAGTTCTCACACTTTCTAGTTGTGCTGCTCAAGTGTTTCATATCCCAAAAACCTGCTGTCCATTAAAAACAACTCTGCATTAAAAAAAGAAACCAGCAAAGCAGTCAAAGCAGAAGAAACATGGAAATTTACCACTGATTTTCAAATGGACAGAGCTATTTCCAAAGTTTTGGGAACAGGAAAGTACTGTAATTTCACACTTTTTAACAAACAACTAAGAAATACAATTATTTCTGTCATACTCTATGGAAATTAAGATGCAGATTTTCCTGTGTGCAAGAGCTCAAGATGAGTCTTAACCCACACATCTCCATCATTGTGTGTCACTGACATGTATAAATACCCAGCTGATTATCTTGTTCCATGACAGCTGTATAGCAAAACTTGATTATGACAGTGAAGCACAGCCTATTTAATACGTATCTCTGTATCTTCGGAGAACTCCTCAATTTTGAAAATTTTCAAAGTGATGAAACTTTCATGCACTAAAGGGCAAAATATGAATAAGCTTACTTGCTCTAGTTGGAGGAACACGTGGACTGGGTGATGTTTTAGGTTTGGAAGGCCTGTGATATGGATCTTTAGAAGCTGAAAGAAAGAAACTGGGTTAATCGTTATAAAAGTAATAAGTAGCTCCAAACACAAATGCACTGCTCTGTAATGGGTGTCGGCCTGGAATGATTTACAATATCAAATTCAAATGTCAAAAATATCTTAGTCAAATGGATCTGCCTCAAGCAATCATATGACCCAGGATCAATGAAGTGATTGTGTTCTGACAGTGAAATTGATGTTCAAGTGGAACAGAATTATTTTTCAGTCCTCTATGAAGGACAGAATTTCATTTCATAAAACTGAAGGGGAAGAGAAGAAGAGAAAGAAAGCTTTCAGGATGCAACTCTACCCACCCAAACCATATGACCACCTGAAATGGTGACACCTTCACAGGATGACTGAGAACATATAATTAGGATCCTGTTCTGATCTGCCCTCTGCCTCTTACCACCAAATGTTGAAGACAATTGCCCTATCTTATGTGCTTAACAACTTGAAAGGAACAAGGATTCTCCTCTATTGTTTCATAGAAAACAGGAGACAGACTATATTATTAAGGAACATGCAAAGAAACATGACAAATTTTTGCAGGTCTGCTTTTAATGATTTGTACTGAAAAAGAAAGACGATACGACCATTCAAACAAGAAAGCACCATTACCTATTTTTGACTTTGTTTTCTCAGTTCTAAACCTAATTGGTTCCAGAACTGCATTGGCATAATAAAACAACAAAACCAAAGTATTACCAAGAGCAATCAAAATGTTACAGTCACCGTCTCCACAATAATCATACCACCCCTGTTAGGATTGATGACAGATAGTCACTCCTCCCTGAAACTCAACATCAGAGTGTTATGTTCCTCAGAATTGCCTCCAGTTCAAGTAACAGCTCTAATACAGAACAGACCCCAAGTAAAAATTTGAAGTTTTTGTAAAAGCCACAGAGACTGTGGGTGGTTTTTTACCTTCAGCTTTGTACACTTTCCTGACTTATTTCAAGGGCTTTTCTCAAGCAATAGGTGCAGACTTACTGGGGAGAAATGGAACCTGAGTTGTTGTCTCTCTGCCCCTCTCTTCACCAATACCATCTAATACTCCCTGTGCCTTGGATACCCATACTGGGTCTGGCTGGGATGGAGTTTGTTTTCTTCATAGCAGCCCCTGTGGTACTCTGTTTTGGATTTGTGACCAAGGAAGTGTTGATAAAATACCAATGTTTTAGTTATTGCTGGATACAGCTTGTTACAGCATCCAAGAGTTCTTTGTTTTTCACTCTGCCCCCAGGCAAGAGGGCTGGGCTAGGGGTGGGCAGGATGCTAGGGGAGGACACAGCCAGGACAGCTGAACCACCCTGGCCAAAGGGATATTCCACCTCACATGTCATGCTTAGCAACGAAACTTTCCAAAGCACCCACTGCTCCTAGACTGGCACTGGTCTGCCTGTGGGATGTGGTGTGTGGTTGCTTTGTATTAATTGCTTTTTACCCCCTCTTTTTATCCTTCTTTATTAAACTGTCTTTATCTTGAATGATGCCTTTTTTCCCCTTCTTTTTTCTTTTTTTCCCCCTCACTTCTGCTCTTCTGATTCTCTTCCCCAGACCACTGTGGGGTAGAATGATCAAGAGGTGAGGGTGTGCTTAATTTCTGGCTGGGGTCAACCCCCTACAGCACCTCATGTCATGCATGTTTTACTTTCTCCATCCTTATATCTCCTAAGGTTGTATATGGGTAAAACAACCCATGTAGACACAATTATAGGAAGTATTACACGTTCTCAAATCTCTGACCAACACAAGGGCTGTGGAAAAGTGAACCAACAAGTATCAATGAAAGCTTGTGCCTGGGAAAGAAGAAACAAGTGCACAGTTTGAGAAATAGAGAGCAGAATACCCCCTCTTTACAATGACACCCCTCATTTTCACCTTCACTTTGCCAAAATACAAACAAGCTCACACAGAAAAGACTTATTTTCACCGAGAATTGTACAGAAAACATCCAATGTTGCAGTGACTTAAAATTTAATAAAGAACTGAAGATAGAGATTTTCAACTCACCAGGTTGCTTATGAATTCTAATGTCACTGGATTTTATCCCCCAAGGAATGCTACAACATATATGCCCAAGAGATACACATAAATCTGAATCTCCACTGATCACAGTAGAATCCATAGGACACATGTATCAGTATGAGAAGGTAAAGAAACAATGAACTTACCAGGTTTTGTTCGTGGCACCTCTGGGCTCGGTGATGTCCTAGGTTTGGAAGGAACATGCTGTGGTTCTCTAGGAACTGGGAGGGGAAAAAAAAAAAAGCAACTATTAGAATTTTTTGAGAACTGATACTGACAGAAAGCATAATATTAAAAGAGAACACATGCCTTTTGGACCCTTTGGAAACACAAAAATTCTTGAGTAATGGAGAAATATGAATGCTTGGTACACAAAAAACCTCAGTACTGATGGAAAACCTCTGTAACAGGTTAATATAAAAAAAGGCCAATATGGTTGTACAGTATAAAAGGTGAAGCAGCACATGATAGAGACTGAGTATAGAGACAAGTAGTCAAAGATAGGTTATGGTGCTTCCATCAACTTTACAGAACACATTTGTGTGAGAAAAAACAAGAAGATGATTATGAATTGTTAGTGTAAAATCACCAAACCCCCCCTTACAGGATGAACTTTAATAGGAAAAAAATTATGGCAGTGGAATGCAATGAAGATGTGCTTGTGATGCTCAGTGAGAAAAAAGATAAATGTGATGGTCCCCAGGTGATTCCCCGGCTAGGTTAAAGTGTTACCTATTGTTGGTTTTAGTCGATCAGTTCTAAGTGTTACAGATTCCAGGACTGTATCAGAAACAAAATGGAAAAGATGTTTTGAAAGTTGAAAACTTACAATTAGCAGCACTTTCTGAATCATATACTTTGCATACTGCCTCGTACAGAAACAGTTGTATCAAAAGAAGTGTCTGAGAAAGCAGTGTAATCTGCAATACATTGTGAGCTTTGTTTTCCCATAGACTTCAATGCAATATCCAAATACTATCGTTCTGTTATACACAAAATGGCTTTTTAGGGACACAAATCTCATCCATTGGTGTTGTGTTTCAAATGCAGTTTATATACACAATTGGAATCAGACAGCACTTGTTTGTTTACTGGATACTGTATTATTAAAAAGCATTATATGGTGCATTGCATTGCATGATCACATAATTCAGCTCTAGACTGGATGGATCTGAAATAAAACTGGGTGATTTAGAGCCATAAGATGTGAAACTGATGATATCCTTCTCTGTGTCAATTTTTCTGTATGGATAACAATTAAAAAAAAAAAGAAATTTCTTTGGATCTTTTAAGACAATTACAAGATAAGTGGATGATGCTGTAGAAAAAGTTCTGTATATTACAGATACTCGAAGAAACAGTTGTTTGGTTTTTTGAACACAGACCAATACAAGCTTGTAACATTTGTGTGACAAAACAATCAACCATTTCAGAGAAGGCCAGACTACCATAACAATGAAAAACGGCCACAAAGGTAAAAACTGAGTTTATGAGAAGTTGTATTTTAAGGTGTAATTTGGAAACTATGTTTTATAATCAGCTGTCATGGTTGAAAAATTATAAGAAGACACGGATTTTGACTGTTTACTACATGAGGAAATCACATCTAATAGATAACATCAGATTTCAGAAATATTGGTCCAAGTCTACAATATAAATGTCTTCAATAAAGTGTTTATCCTTAAATTTTTCACATTTACCAAAGGATAACATACGTTGATATTTGAGACCCTTGCAATTTTCTGTTGATATTACCAACTGGAGAGCATGGGACAGAAAGTAATTTTCTCTGCCCACCACTGAATTCAACTGCTCTCACATTTCATGACATAAAAATCCAGTATTTTGGAACACAGTGTAAAGGATCATTAATGCCAATAAATACTTATGAGCAAATACTAAGTATGTATGTATAACCGGGCAATTTAGTCCCTCATGCAGGAATAAATAATGACATGAAATTAATTAATTGTGGCTTAGAAGGGAAACAGATTTATTCTAACAATCCAAAGCAATGTTGGAAAGAATTATTCCCCCGAAGTAGCCTCAGTACGCACTTTAATTGCTTGGTATTTGCTTCAGTTAGCAAGGTTAATCTGAGTGTAACACCACTATTCTCATCCTGTTGCCCTGAAGTAGCAGAGGTTTATTCTTTTGCTCAGTGAAAAATACCTAGCAATTGTTACTGCTCCTGAAAACTGCAACTAAATTGCTGAACATAGCAGAACAGAACAGAACCCCATTATGTTTAACTGGCTCAGATAACAAAGCAGCTGCTCATAAATACATTTCAAACCAAAATAAAATGTAATAGAAACAATCACAAAGCAGTTTACCGTCTTTGGCTTGTGGGATGTAAGGTTTGGGTGAAGTTTTAGGTTTAGAAGGAGCGCGTTGAGTCTCCTTTGGAGCTGGAAGAGAAAATGTGGGTATAACTTGGTTAAATTGCGCAGCAATTAGCATCTGAAACCAGCTGAACACACAAGCACAGAAACCTCACACCTGCAACTGAGAAGAAAAGAGGTAGGCAAGTCAGATAATACACTCCGTGTGTTTACAACAATCTAGGCAAGAAAGGGGAATTTTAGTCATTTTTTGAAGCTCAGGTTTTTGTTTGTTTTTTTAAAATAAAAACTGGAACAAGCACAAACAAGCATAATTATTGAGAAAGGTGATTCAGAGCTGCCAGCATAATTTTTTTTTAAAGAGGAGACATTCCAGCTGTGAAGAGAGCAATACACCTGACTGTTGTGAATGCCAAGCAAGAGAATTACCTAGAAGAAAAATGGAGTTAAATGAAACAATCCTGAGGCATAAGGTGACTAACTTCAGTGATGCTTGCTGTGACGGAAAGAAAGCAAACACGGCAGCTTGCCAAGGAAATACTGTTACCTATGGGTGACCTTGGTGGTTCAATTCTAAGTGTAATAGGTTCCAAGACTGTAACAGAAACAGTGTGACAAAGTAAGTACGGAACACACTCCAAAAACTTTAAATTACCCCAGTGGTAAATAATAAAAACAGGCACTAACACAACAGCACAGTAATGTGGATCTTTAAATTGACTTTTAAACCGTGGGCAATCAAAGTTCTTAATGACACAGGTAAAATAAGAAATAAGTTGTTGGACAAACTTGATGGCAATAGAAGTAAAAATATGTGAATATAAACCAGTAAATCCAAGAACAAGCAAGAGAAGAGATCACAGAGCATAACTCGGGGACAGCAATGGACTCTTGATATACAAAAATGTCAGGACTCCCCATGCTGAACTCTGTTACTACTTGAAAGTACTGTGCTGACCATGACAAAACAGTTGAATATTTCCTCTAAAGTGAGTAGTTAAGCTGAGGACTACAAGGCTGCTATTGGTAGAGGTGTATTTATTGGTTATCTGAAAATACTTAGTTTGATAAAGCCTCTCTGTTTTTTCTCATATCCACTTACAATTTGGATCACAGAGCCAATATATCATGCCCTTTTCCTTGTCACAAACTACACCAAATGGGAAAAAAATCATGAGATAGCAGAATCTACAAAAATGTCTTGGCAATAAAGAAACTATATTAAAATAATGTTAATGCATAAATTCTCCCCTCTCCAGGCATTAACAAGTAAGGTAGCATGTAACATAGAGACATATACACCTAAAGATAGAACCTTTTCTATAACCCATATTCACTTATCTCCCAAAATACCTTATGCATCTACTAATTTTAAAAATGGGCTTCACAATAAATAACACTATAAAACTTGGATTGCAATTTAGGGGTTTAATACTACAGTATTTACTACATGTCTATTAACATCGACAGTATAATGTTCTATTAGTATTAATATTGCTGCAAATGAGGGAAAACCCCAAAACAATGAGTATTAAATTCTACTGATAGTGCCCAGATACTCTATAGAAATCTCAAACTAGTCACTAATTTTTTGAATGTTCTCACCATATATGCCTACTTTGCAAAGACTTTGCTGTTATTCAAGCTCATCAGCTACCTTTGGTATTCAAATTCAAAACCTTTTTCTACAGAACAGTAATTTCTATTTTCAGGTTGCCTTTGAAAAATCAGTCAGTTCTTTCGAAGAGAAAAACAGCTTCCAATAACAAAATTGCTTATCAGTGTGTAGTTTTAAATGCCGTTTCTAAATTACGTTATATCTATATTCCACACATTCTTTATTCTTGCAATAATTCACATTCTTTCTACTTCTAATGTAAGTGAAACTTCTAAGTAAATACCTTTGAAGTTATATCCTATCTTTTAGAAGACATCTCCATGCTAGAATCATGGAGAAATAATAAAACACCAAGATAATACTTCCATTTGCTGGGTTTGGACCACACATGAACAAGCAAGACGCCTCCAGGAAATGGTGTTTTCAACTGCACATATTATCAGACCAATGAAAAGAAGAATGACTAAAGATGACTCATAATCATTACCCTCTGCAGTCTTTGGACCTTCATATGTGTAGGGACTCCTAGTAGTGACTGACACTGGAATGGTTGCTGCTGGAATAAAGAGAATTTTCTTAAGAGAAATACAGGTGCATCTGTATCTATTTTACGGCTCAGCTGCACTTGCTTCCCAACTATAATCCACCTCCTCACAACTATTCAAATGGAAACACTGAGTAAATGATAAATTTACTGAAATTACCCTGTGTGACTTTTGCTGCATTTGGAAAATAAAAAGTGCATTTATGCTGCAGGAACACACTGGCAGAGGAGCTCTCTAAATCTTCATCTTCCTGTTTTACTGACTTTTGTTTTTTTTTTTTTCTCTTTATGGCTGTAGACCACTGAAAAGAAACAGTTCCAGAGAACTCTCATTTTCTTTGATAAATCTTCCTATTAATTTGCTTGAGTTTCTCCCACAGTGATACAAAGGATAGATGTGAAAGGCTTCAGCTGTAAATAGCTGTAAAGTCACAGAAAGCATGGCTGAAGATCCCAGCAGATTATCTAGTGCCACTGAACATTAGATCATCAAATTAACACACTTCCTATCTCTATCTAGAGTACTTAATTAGGTTTGAAAGGAACGAACTCCAAGCACTCTGGCAAATGTAAAGAACTTCAAAGTCAAAGTTGGTAGAATTGTTTAATATTAGCATGACTTTACAATCAGAGTCCATTTTCATTCCTAAATACATCTACAATCATTGAGTAATCTTTGTGCTTATCCTTCAAATTTTGCTTTGTTTACTCTGTTTTGACTCTTAGCCTCTGTACCATCCTGCAGATTTTAATTAGAAAAAGTGATGGACAAATATTGTATGACGTACTTCAAACCATATTTTTGGACATATTTGCAATTTGTCACTTTGTAATTCACAAGAATTTTAAGACTCACAAGTACATTTATTCCAAGGAAGTTACCTTAAAATTTTTAAATACAATAAAATCTGAGACCTAACACTTCCGAAACTCTGTCAGTTTAGATACAAAATCACGTTCTTAATTTAAAGGTCTCTACGTCTCCACATGAAGGTTTATGGTGGTTTATCTGGGTGGACTGTGTTTAAATTTAAAAGACTGAATTATTTCAGAATTCTTAATTTTCCCTCTTTTATTTACTAACATTTTTTATAGCTTAGATAGCTTTCATATTTGATACTATCACCTATACTATGAATAGTTTGCCTTCACTATTCTAAGAAGGCAAAACACTGCAATATGTCTTCAGAACAAATAATTTGTGCGTTTAAGTAAGTTCCCAGAGAGGTTGTAGAGTCTCAGTCCCTGGAGATATTTAAAAACTTTTCTGTAAAGAAAATGTTGCAGCGCATTTGGGTACACGATGGGAAATTCATTATAATTTCCTTTTCTGAAAAATGGAGAATGTTTTGAGAGAGATATTCATGCTAACAATAGTAAAAGTGAGGACAATGGCTGGGGATGATCACATTGGCAACAAAACCTTTTTTTTTCATGCAGGTAACAGATTCAGTTACCCGAATACCAATAAACAGAATGAAACTGTGAACTTCCACTATAATGTATAGTTAGTTAGCTGGAAAAACTGAAAATTGTTCAAATGTTTGGGGGTTTTTAGATGAAGCTTTTTTCCTCCACTGACAAAAAAGACAAATACTTTACCAGAAACAGCACAAAAGTCATATTAACAATGAGAGCCAAAATTTATTGTTTGACCCAAAGGCATTTATTAGTAAGTCATTGATTCAATATGAATTTGGCCAATATTCTTCATTATTTTGATTCACTGCTAAGGGAAGGTGACAACCATTATCACAACACAAGTTTCTAATTTAAGTTGAACTTCTGAGTGATGCTGGAACATAGACAGGCTCCTGCTCTTGGACCATTTTGCCACCTACCCAAAAGCCATCTTATCCCCACGCACTACATATTTTATGCCCCAAATAATATTTTCTGGACAAGAATATCATCATTTGTTAATCAGAAAACATGCCAATTTCACAAATGCCTACTTACAAGAGGATCATGACAAGCTGGATCAAGATTAAAAGGTGTGTCTTAGGATTGTACCTGATTGATGCGTGAGACCACTAGCGGGAAGGGAAAAGCCAGAGGCAGGTGCACAAATATAGAACAATGCCACTTTCTTTGTAGGCATATAGAAACTTGCTATAGAGACACTCAGTGTGGAAACTCTAAGATAAAACCTTGATCTTGGCAGTCCAAGGGTGTATAACAAATTTATGCAACATTTTCCAAATGAGTTGCTTTTTTTCTCTGCTGTTTCAAAAAATGACATGCAATACTCATATCTATATTCAGACATAGACATCTACAGCAGAGACAAAAGTAATGATTCTTTTAATACAGTACTGGATTTCCTACACTAAAAATTATGCAGGAGCTGTAATCAGCATGAAAAACTAATAATGCATAGTATTTTGAGACAATTCCAAGTCGTATGTGCCATTTCTTTTACAAGCTTCACAGGGAATAATTTGGTCTGAAGAGAGTTAATTTCTTTTTATGAGCAAAAAATAATTTGCAGGGAATCTGGAAAGAATTTAATAAAATTGTCTGATCTCTTCCAGCATTGAGTAATATATTCTTACAACAAACAATTATGCAATTTCAAGCTTTCTAATTTCATTATAAACCATGTAACACTAGAAATATTTTTACAACTGTATTTATTTATTCTTCAGGTCCAGAAAACGCCAGGTGTGTTTTATTCTCTGCCATACACCATAGACCCAATTTAACCTCAGCGTGAAGGTGCTATTTCATTTGGGATCATAAAATATGTCTTTTTGGAATTCCAGAACAAAATTCCACTAGTATTTCCACAGTTTCAGGTAAGTCTACACATGCACTAATGATCACCGAATCAATGCAAACCCTATGGTTCTATGTAAGATGTTATAACCATCAGCAAAACAGTAGAATCTGCATTTTCTGGACCCTATGCTGAACTAAGTTGGAAACCTCGTTATTTCAAAATGAAAAGCAAGAAAACAATTTGCTTTGATGTCAGGCTGTGTGAGCTGGTGACTTGGGATACAAAAGTTTAAAGTTTCAATGCTTTCTTTCTTCCTTTCTTCTTTTTTTTTTGGATCCAATACAAAAATATTATTCCTCAAAGAGGAATTCCTCACCTTTCTGATGATTAAGTGATGAACTTCACACAGCAGAAACTTAAGCTAAAATACACTACTCAAGTGATACAGTATAACAAGGGTTTGCTATGGAAATTAGTTACCAGGTTTAGGTCGTGGCTTTTGGGGTCTGGCAGATGGTCTATGTTTAGGTGCAGAAGTAGTGAGCTTTGCTTCTCTAGGAGCTGAAAGAAATATACTGGATTATAAATTTATCCTTTCCATGGTACCACAAAAAAATGAAATGAGGCAATGAGTGGCTACTGGGAACAAAAGCAAATGGTAAAATTAGACATGACAAGAAGGCTTCTCAAAGAAGCCTTCATTACCTCAGCAAAACCCCAGGTTGTTCTTCACTGTAAAAGTGAGTAATTGCATTTAAATATGAAATTGTAGATTGCAATCACATCCAAATATTGCTCTCACTAAGTTAGCAAATTCATTTTTGCAAGATACCTGAGAGATAAAACAATAATGCTTTCTGTCCTTTTGAATTCCAGGTCAATTTTAAGCCATCAGAAGACATATATAGACAAAATACCCAAAAATGTCCTCCATTTTTGGCACAGTAAAGAAATTACTGGCAGACAGCTGGAAAAACATGGAATCAATTAAAAAAAAAAATCTAACTACATAAGTGCAGTCATTGAATTCTGCTAATAGAATTGAAATAGCATCATGTAAATGGTAAAAATTAAGAACAATTAGTCCTAGAAACCCTTTTTCCACCAAACATGCACAGGCTGAAACTGAAATTAGCTAATCTGTCTGCTGGTCTGACTTCAGATAAAAGTGTAAACTCAGTCGCAGGCAAAAGTCAGTAACTTTGTACATTTTTAAAAAGCAGTGCTATGAGACTGCTTTGCAATAAAATGTTTCATAGCAATTGACACACTGGAAAAGTGTTTCTTTTTTACAGAAAGGAGGGAGCAGACTGAGATATGAAGTGGCTGAGAGGCGGTTTTCAAGCCAAAATTATATTCAGAAGGATTCATAAAACAGTGGAGTTAACAGGTTAACCTAGTACCACAGGAATCCTTCACTGACAGTTCTGGGATTAACATCCACATTACTACCTTTATACTTGGCATTTCAGTTGTATTTCCAATGAGTTTTCTGAGTAAAGGGTGTTGCTGTAGAAAAGCTCTCAGCAAAATGGAAGACAGAAATTTTTACTGTACTATTGAACTAGCAAAACTATGTGAAAAAAATGGTTTCTTTTTCTCCTAAGTTTAGAAGAACATTTCTGAATGCTTATCTCTTAACTTTTTTCCTCTTTCAGAGAAATAGGTTAAATACAGCAAAACCTAGGAGATAAAGTAATAGAGTACAAACTGTGGCTTGGACTGCAAAGAAGAGTGACCAACAGCTACAGAAACATGTATTACCTAGGGTTGCTTTTGGTTGTTCAAGAGTCTGAGAAGTTTTAGGCTCCAAAAGTGGTGGTTTAGGGGCTAGAAAAGAAAAATTCAAGAGTAATTGAACCGATCAGTAGATGTGTCAACACGAAGCCAAAAGTATTATCATTCCAATAGTTCAGGGGAGCTGTTTTTCAAACAGTCTAGATAAGCCTCACTCTTGTGGGTAACACCCTACACTCCTTTTAGCTTTGTTTCCTATGAAATTGCACACTAAATGATTGTGTGAGAGACTGCTTCTAAGGTTTCTTCCCCATATTTTTGTTCTCAAGACATTTTTAATCCTGTATTTGATTCAATCAGTTAAAAAAATTCTCTTCTGTTATGGAAGAATAGTGAGAAAGGAGAGATGAGGAAGAAAAGAATGTAGTCCGCAATGAACACCAGGGAATCTATATGAAAGGAAACTTCTAAATGCCAAAGTTTTGCTGGAAATCCTAAATCAGTACCTGCAGTTAATTGTAAGAGAGGTGTAAGACAATAAAGGCAGCTCCTGCTTTTTACTGATCTGTCTGTTTATAAGACATGAGAACATAAATATTTCGGTCTCAAATAATCCACAGCCTAATACTTATTGGTCCAGTACTTGAATCACTAAAGGAGGCAAATTAGTTTCCCTTAATCCCATATCAGAAGAAAATTAGTAAAGGTCTGGTTTTTTGATCAAAAGGCAGAAAATACATGACACAATGATAATGTTCCTATGGTACTAGCAAAGATGTCATCTTCGCCATAGTGTGTCTGTGTGAAAGTGGGAGATGGGGAGTGGCAAAGGAGATTATAAACATAATAATCATGTTTATTGCTTATATGAGTGATATTAAAATACCCTTGTGCGACCCAGGAAAATTTTTTCCATCCCAGTCCTTTAAAAAGGTTACAACACTAGCGAACAGGTTTATATTTTTATCACTGGACCCAAATGCATAAAACTGATGAGCTTAACTCTCATTAAATTAATGAGAGTTAATCACCAATTTTAGAAAGATCACTTAGTCAGTATGCTCATATGTTGCATAGCTCCTGTCCTTCTTAGGAAGTTTTTGCTTAGATATTTTTAGAGAACGTATCTCTCTGCATACCAGCTTATGAAAATGATGTGCACAATTACCAGGTTTCACATGTTGTACTTCTGGGGTAGCAGATGGTTTCGGTTTAGAAGGAATAAGTGGTTTTTCTTTTGGAGCTGAAAGAAAGAGCTCAGTTTGCAATCAAAAATTGTTTAACAAGCATTTCCCACAACAAAGGGCACATGTCACAAGTTTATATTGAAGACAACTTAGTATGGAATGTCAAAGCCAGCTGATGAAATCAGATTTTGAAGTGTGGAATGGAGATGATACTGAAATGCTGTGAATTGATGAGAAATAGGATTCTGTGAGTCCAAAACAACTAAAATTTCCATTCTGAAAGCTTCACATACCAGAGACAATTAGCACATGCGTGTGCATTGGGAGTAAAGGAGATAGAACACTCATAAAAGGGGGATGGTGTTTTGTCATGCAGGAGACAAGTTTTACTTCTCTGAGGCAGTCAATCCACCCAGAACCTTGCTCTCATACACAAGTCTGTCAAGAACAATCAGTATGATGGTGATGGAAGAACAAGACTCTCTAACCAGGAAAAAGAATGATTATGCATGTGCAATGATATGCTGGAAAGAATGCATTCATATGGGATGGAGTGCTCAAAACAAACACAGAGTTTTTCACTGAGTGAAAACAACATTACCTAATGTTACCCTTGGCCATTGAAAAGGACGGGAAGTTTTAGGTGTGAAAGATTCCAGAATGGATTCACTTGTTGCTGCTGGAAGAAATGATGACAGTCATAAGAGAGCAAAGAGCTAATGGAAGAAACTCTTCCTTCATAAGCAAAAATAAAATTGTTTTTACAAGAACAACAAGTATTTCACTAATGATTGGACGTTTATCAGTTTAGTATGCATTAGGGAGAAATTCAGAACTGCACAGAACTTCAGTCACTATAAATCAGCGCATCTGTGATGTGCAAAAATTCTGGATATTTATTTCCTCCTGCCTTCATTGCAGCTGGTCTGGATCTCAAACGCTGCCAAGCAAGACTTTAAGTAGTGCCTTTGAACATTTTGAGTTTTGGTCCAATACTTAAAGGAGATGGTACTGCGTAAAATGTAGATACTTAATGAAGAGGACATGTTGAACAATCAATTAGTCACACATTAAAACATAAAATTTGGAATTGAAAGCTGACAACAGATCCAGCTGTGGTTTCAGTCCAAAACCACCGAGTGTCTGTAACTGTTAACCAATTTCATGCTGTTAAGGATACACTAATGTTAACATTTTTAATGAGGCTACAACAATAAAATGCAACATACAGTTCACATCACAGCATTTTCATCAGAACTGCTGTACAAATACTGTTTTCTCAATTATCTGTGTGGCCTACTTTTCAAAATACTGAATCATGTGACCGTGAGCTGCCATATGCATTGTAACTGTGAGAAGACAGCAAGCTCAACCATTACCAGCAACATAAACTTGAAATCAGCTGTAAGGGGCTATTCCAAATGTGCACTGAAAATAAAAGCAGTGTATTAATTTCAGTTGAGTTTTAGAGCATGGCTTGAGCTATTGAATTAAGAACTAGGTAGAGATTATTGTACCTGGTCCAGCATCTGGTATTTCAGGCTTACTAGGTGCCACAGGACTTGAAAGTACAGGCTGAATACCACTGAAAACTATAAAAAAACCAAGTCACATTATCTATGATATTAATTCTACACACAGCTTTTTTTGGTCATAGAAAAACAACCAAAAAATGCAATAGGTTATACCACACCTAATTTGCACTTCACCATAAGCACACAACCTCAGGAATGGAGCACTACTGGTTTAGAACTTGAGCTGAAGCTTGTGTTTAAAATAAGAACTAAAACTAAAGTGTCAGCCAACCAAAGCTAATATTGCTTTGGATCACATGGTCCACATAGTTTAAAGCAACCCAGAAAACACAAAGATAAAAATTTCTAACACCACAATTATAAAGATAAAGCACTCAAAAAAACCTCCGAAAAACGTATAAAAACTGAAAAGCGCTGCAAGTATACGTCCATGAAAAAAAAAGCACCTTAGTGCCTTGGTTCTCGCCAGTGCTTTGTTTTGTGTCAATATTTTGTAGTGAATTTTAATGTCATATAATCTGTGTACATATAGAAACACGAAAAATGAGAGTAAAATTAAGTACAAAAAAAAAAATCACTAAACAGCAAAAAAAGTAAGAAAGGAGCTTTCTGTGCTGGGAAGACAACATATTGTATAATAATGTGTTCTATCTGAGCATATAAAAATTAGGCTTGTAAGAAAAAACCAATTAATTTTAGAATTCTTATTAAGATCCAGTCATTAATAGTAGCATTAAACCAGGTTAACTTCATGTAAGTATATCTCAAAATAGCCCTAGAAGCTTTTCAAGAAATGAATGTGAGATCAGAAACACTACCAGGTGAGCTTCTCAGCAGAAAGCACAAGTTGTCATGTAAAAAAGTGTGCTTTGGGTGTCTACACTAATGATCATGACTCACACAGAAGACAATATGGAAGATGCTAAAAATATTTAGGATTAATAAAATTTCAAAAATGGCTGTCCCAACACCAAAAGGGGTTTAACTGAAAAGCTAACGCATTACTATTACCCGCAGTTGTTGTTAGCACATGAGGTGTTCTGGAAAGTGGAGGCATAGATTTTTCCAGGTCAGCTGAACTTGTAACTGTGGAAAAATGTAAATATCCCTGAGATAGATTCATATTGATGCAGACATAGCGGGGGGGGGGGGGGGNGATTGCTTCACATTGCTTTGCAAGATGCCAACACTATTGCAACAGAGTTTCATAAATCTCCTACTTGAAAAGAAAGCTAAAAAACCTCAAAGTTTTGAAGATGTCACATGCACCTAAGAGACACACCCTGACATGAACTGCAGTCCCCCTAAAAGCAGATTTATCAACAGGATAAATCAGATCAACAATTTATCTGTGCACAGGTAACATGAATGTCTGTGCTTTTGACTTCACCTGCACCCGTAGAAAGAGATCTACGTACTTTAAATGCATGCAAATGTGAATTTGCACAACCAGGTATTTCTATTGCCAAAGCTTTGCTTGATTTTATATAGAAAATGCCAGTATTTTGACTTATGCATTTTAACATACTATACATCGTGCAATTTGTCATTTATGGTATTTCATCTAATTGACACAATATAAATTAACACAACTTTTGTGATGCATTGAAGAAATAGAGAGTGAGGCAGAAAATCTAAAACAATACTGTTGAAATATTGACTGCCAGGTTTAGGATAATTTTCCTTATCTCTTGCACATTCATAGCTTTGCAATGAATATAATATAATCTTGAATACCTATGACCCGAGTAATAAAATTTTCAAGGTGAAATATTAACATAACTTGAAAAAAAGTCTTATGAATAGAGAAACCTGCAAAATAATGTGCATGATGTGGCTAACAGAAAATCCACCATGGTGAAATGCCCCAGTCAAGAACATATCTTTATAACTGATAATGTACCCATGAAGCTATTGGTCTTACTGGTCTTAATCTATTCAACAGATTAAAATCACACAAAAAAAAATTAATTCCTGTGGTTTATTTTGTATTTGATCCTATACCACAGAATATCACCATGCAATTATAGAGCCTAACTATCGCACAGTGCAAACAAAGTTCTGCTTCAAACACCAAGCAATCAGAGCAAACAGCCTCTAACTAACATCCTTGAAGCAAAACCAAATACTAAGCAAGGGAAGTATCATAAATACAATTTACCAGTCTCTATTTTTGGTATTTCTGCAGATGCAGAAGTTTGGGACAGGAAACTAATATGATTAGAGTCCAGTGAAGCTGGAAAAAGAAAAACAAAACCAAAACAAAACATTTTTTGGCATCATCAGAACATATGGACTGAACAGATTTCAACACATTACTGAGAAACTAGGGATTTGGGAAAAGAAAACATCTCAAAGGAACATGCCATGGATTTCCTAACGTACATGTGTGAAGATGCACTGGTGATGAAAATGATGAAGAAGCTGTTAGAAGAAATATGAAGCGATCACATTACAAGAAAAGTGGAATTACAACAGCCAATGCCAGAATTAAATATGGCTTTGCATGTATGGGCCCTTTTATCTCTACACTTAAGCCTTACTGCAATCAAGGCCCAAGAAAAGTAGCAGGCTGGCTAAAAGCACAACAATATCTCTTGGGACAATTCCCATCTTGCATCGCTGCCATAACTGCCAGCTATATCATTACTGCCAAAGGCTGCCAGTGTCACAAACCATGAAGAAATATCCCATGATTCACCAAAAGCTGAAACGAAGTTTTGATCTTAAAACCTGAACATAGCCTCAAAAGCGGCAGCAGAACAGAGCATTCCCACTTCCAGGCGACGGCAATGGAAAGGCGCGTCCTCTTGTGCCAGCCCTGCCGGGATCTGCCTCTTAGGAATGCTGTCATATTTGAATGCATCAGAGAAAGCAAGGCCTGCTACCCAAACACAAAGAAGCAGGGGAATGGAGCTGAAGGCCAGGTGCAACAACGTGGTGTCTCTGCAGGACGCCACATGCTTCCTGCAGAAAATGCTCATCAGCCATGGAAAAAGCGTGGGATCAAACAACAGAACTGCAGAACCCGTGTGGCGAGTGCTTCGGCAAGCCAATCTGCACCAACAAGACTTCATTCTCTCCATGGAAGAGGACAAGGATGCCAGGTGGTTTGGGGTGGGAGGTGTGATGGAAGTGAAAGAGATGGGAGACAATGGGAAAAGAAGGCTGTTGCTAGTTACCCATCACAGTTGGTTGAGTTGCCAGGGAGGAAGGAGTGGTGGACTTCGGCCTTGGTCTTCGAGTAGCTAAGATCAAACACAAAAACCATCTTCAGGTCTTCAGACAGGCTGCTGTCACACAGGTCACATCAAGAAAGAGCTATGAAGAAGGGGACACGGCCCTGCTTGGGCCAGGCTACCATGTCACAGCATCACTCCCCGTGGTGGCACAAGGCTGCCTTTCAACTGGCATTGGCAGCCAAGGCACGAGAGGAAACCTAGAAATGGTTCCCCAGAAATGGCTGCAGAAAATTTACAGGTAGAACAAGTTTTAGCAAGAAGCCAT
The DNA here is from genome assembly GCA_013398015.1 of Oreocharis arfaki. Classification (NCBI taxonomy): domain Eukaryota; kingdom Metazoa; phylum Chordata; class Aves; order Passeriformes; family Paramythiidae; genus Oreocharis; species Oreocharis arfaki. The sequence goes on from VZRR01012565.1 coordinate 1,150,490, forward strand.
AAGGGTCCAGCCACAGCACTGACCCACTTTTTGCGACACCAGCACATCTCAACAGGCTCATCACTGCGGAGGACAGCATTGCCAAAGTAAGCAGTGAAGGAGGGAATCGCTGGCTATTTACCCTTCCTTGTGGTTTCCCGTGGAGCGGATGAGGTCGATTCCAGGACTGGTCTCTCGGTTGCTACGGTCAGACACAGAAATGGTCTTGAGATCTCCACTCAGCCTTGCCACAGCAGCACAAGCAGCACCAGCTCACAGTGCCCTAAACGTCTGTATTTAGGGCCACATGTGCCCTTTCCTGGCAGCACCTTGTGACTCAAACCCACAGTCAAGCGTCTTGCTGTGGTTGCAACTAACACCATACTCCCTGAGCCTCAGCAGCTAAATGGCTCTGCATCAGCAGAAAAATGCCTAAACATCCAATTCACCAAACCACTCCTTATATCCTTGGAAGATGCAAAACCAACAGTAAATGCAGACAGAATACGAGCCAAGGCTCATTTTAGAGTTAAAAATTCCAGATGACAAGTGCTGGGTATGACTCCAATGCAAGCAGCTGCAAATACTAACTACTAATTATTCTAGCCTGAAGGAATAAACTGCACATTGTGCTATCAATATTCAGTCATTACTTCAACCTTTCTTAAAAGTTCAATAATTTTTGCAAGTAAGTATTTTCTTACTGTTTTCACTATTATTGTTTTTACATATAATACAATATATAAGTTCTCATCATTCACATGCAAGGCCTTGCCATTCCCTGTGAAATATAATAATTCCCGTTCTTCCTTACCTTACAGTTAGTCTCTAAGCCAGTAATTAACATGCTTCTTTATCAAGCTTGAATTTAAGTTCTCATTCAAAAAGATAAAAATAAGTTCTGTATGCTAACAAATCCACTTCAGTAAGAGGACATAAAATTTTGTCTCTGCCATATTGGGATATTTCATTCTAGAAAGAATTTTCAAAGTAAGAACTGCGCATAGAATCACACAGGAATTCTGTGACAAACTGTTTTGTCACCAGTCCCTTCAAAACTGATTTTTCAAGTGATGGAAAAAAGCATATGTTCAGACATCATAACCATGTCATTAACATGGCAAATGTTTTAAAGTGCATTAACGAGCCACAGATATTGCTCAAAGCAGGTGAAAATTATGTCAAGTGATAGTAAGGAAAAAGAAAAAAAATGAAATCTCTTTTTACCCTCCACTTTTCCTTGGCTTGCAAGGTATGGAGAAACAGATTTCAGCTTTGATTTCTGAGAAACCAACATTAAACCAGAAAACTGTCTTCAGAAATAGAGATCAACTTTTTTTTAAAAGCAGTGTCAGTACAGAACTGTGTGAATAAAGCCCATATTACACTCAGCTCTTTTATATAACTATTTGCATTCATTACAAGGTTATTCCATTTTAAAATCAGGGTGACTTAGTGGAGTTAGTGCAGTATACAGACAGTTAATCTTTTAGTGAATGAAGCTTATAGTGCAGAAAAATACAAAGAGTAATTGAGAAGCCTAATAATTAAGCATCTCATCATTTACATAAATGACTGACCATCTTGCTGAAAGATTTGGCATTGCCACTATTAGCAAAAAAAATTGAAATGTTTTGACTAATTTTAAAATACAGCTTTTCTTATTTAAGTATTGTGAAATGATAGAAATTAGGACGGAATCACTGTTTACCCATCACTGTCCTCATGGTTTTCAGGAAAGGAAAAGATGTGGGCTCCAGAACTGGTCTCAGGAGAGCTAAGATTAGAGATGGAAACTATCTTGAGATGTTACGGCAGTCTCTCGATGCATACGAAAGCATTACTTTAATCACACCCAAATAAGTCAATATTTAAATTGTGGTCTCTCATGTATACTCTTTATTCCAAATAAATCCTACATCAATTTTTTGTCATTTGATATTACCACAAACCCCCAGCCAATAGCAAAACACTTCTCCAATTGCACAATAATGGCAGTCATGATGCTCCAGAGCTGCCTTTTAACTGCAGTAAATAACGCATTCCAAAATTGTTTTTCAGGCATCAAATATTCTTCAACTATAAAATGTAAACTAGTCAATGAATATATAGCCAGAACTTCTGCTGGCATCAAAGATACTGTCCACGTTACATTTAATCTCAAAAACAGTTAACTAGCTCTGATTATTATATACTTCACCACATTTAAAAATATGAACTTTGGGTCTAAACTAATATACACCTGGAAAAAAAAAAGGAAAACAATTGGCTCTGCTGAAAAATGCATAAAGGTGAACTTAATAAGGATTTCCATCAAGACTTGGGCAAACTGGTAGAAGAAAACCAACTCGAGGTTTCTAAACCAAAATCAATACGAATCTCTAATAGAATAGCTTGATTAATTTAAAAGTCTTCTGTCTGAAGAGGTACGAAGTACTTTGAACAGACAGAATCTCATACCCACATTGGAAGACAAGAATAAGCTACAAGAAAAGTCACATTTACTGTCTAGTAATTAGTGAACAGATATGCAAATGACAACAATGAATGCAAAGATCACAATAAAAATCCCTTCTCTTGTCTAAGAAAGTATGATCTTAAAAAAAGGGTTTCTCATAAAAGCATAGAGCAAATTCAATCAGTTTATCTCAAAAAACAGAATCAAATTTTGGGAACTGTCACCACACTTGCAAGAACACATTACAGGAAAAGTAGAAGAGAACGAATTTGATGGACCAACGAAGAGAACATTTCAAACATGGAGTTCTTGCTCTGAAAGAATTGTTAGACTCCTCCACTCATAGAAAATAAAATCTTCAAAAATGAATCAAAATTTTGTGGGGTAGATTGACAGGGGATGGATTGAAAGAGTTTCAGAATCTCTCCCTTTTCATTGGCTTCACACTTCTCTGTGGCACAGGGCTACCTACTGTCCTCTCCATCTTCATTTTGTTTGCTGAAAATGGGAATAACAAGTTTCAAAAATACCTTTTTTTTTAAGATCTGCACTTTTACTACTACTGTTTTAAAGAAGTGTTCAACATAGCTGTTAAGGCAGCAAATATAAAAGGAAGTACCTACTTAGTGTACAGGGGGATACTATAGAACATTTACAAATATCTGCAGAAGTCTGCAATAGAAGGCATGGTTCAGACTATACCAAGAGAAGAAAAGGAGAGCTCCTCTGTTCAGCATCAAATTTGTCCTATAGAGGAAGAAAAATATGAAAGAAATTGCCTTGATCACTTAGGAAACATGCAGAAATCTGACAAACCTTTATATCCTTAAATAAACTTTTTTTTTTCTAGATATATCTAGAATATCAAGTCTGAAGCTGTTTAAAAAAACCCCAAACCCTGAACTTGGGTTTGCAATGCTCACTGCGCTACCTTTCATCTCCCTAACAGGACTTTTGTTGTAGCTGGAGAATCCTCCTTAATGAGAAATACGTTTGAATATGTTATGCAACTTAAGGATTTACAACTTGAACAACCATTAAGCTGTTTTAAAGCCACAGCTGAACACGAACAGTAAATAGAAGATAAATGCACAAAGACGATTTCCTGCACACATCTTTCTCTGCCCCCAACATTGTAACTAACCAGGATGACGTCTTAAGTACCAATAACTGCAGAAATACACTTCAGTAATAACAAAGTAAATAGAAAATAAAAAAGGGTAGGACTTGAAGTAATACAGTAGCTATCTGTATCAGGATACAGTGCATATAGTAGAGAAGTTAAAGTTTGGTTACAAGTCCCACAGTATCTCATACTGAAATTCCATTCCATTAAGTAATACATAATTGGTCAGTGGCAAACATGGGCAATGCTACTGATTAGTACTGTAAAAGTGAACTCCAAATTTGGAAAGAAAATCATAATCCAGTATTCTAAACATCATATATATTGCCTTAAACAAAAGCAGTATGCACTGCAGAATTTTTTTATCTTGCAGTTGTTCTTATCCCCAAAGTAAAGGAAATCAAACCAACATTTCACCAAAAGCACACTGAGAAGCCTTCTGATAATTCAAGAACACTCCATTTGCAAGAAAAGTCAATACCAGACTGAACTGATGGTATTTCTGTGACTCCAGATGCTTTAGACGTGAATTGTGAAACTGTCTGCATTTCATTAAGAGCTGCACAGAAAATCTGGATTTAAAGTGCCGAGGAATCTGACCGTTGCTGGGATAGCAAACACACAGAGCTGTGTTGTTCAGGATGATGTCACTGCAAACACAAGCAAGATACCGAACGCTTCAAAGTCCTTTCTGTGTCGTGTGAATAAAGAGAAAGACATGCGGCCGAATATGGTAACAAGACGATCCAGTACCTGATGCTAGACAGAACTCCTAAGAAACGCCTTCTTCTTCTACACTTTCTGGAGTTTGAATTACACCAACAGAAAGAAGAAATGCATACAACTTGGTGCAAAAGATCAGTCTTTTTGCACTTTGTACCAAGAATGCTTTCTAGCTGCTGATCAAGCAGTGACTGATACAAAGATGTTCTTTAACAGGCTTCCCATTCAGACTCAGAAGTAAACGTGTTCATAGCAGAAAAAGGGCAGCAAGTGGCAATGGGATGAAAGCTAAACCTAAACTACTTTTTGCTGCAAGGGAGTTTGGGGAACAACTTGAAATAGACTTTGGATGAAATTGTCATTATTGAATGGAAATTAAATATTTCTTCTTGCACGGACACTAAACAAAACAGAACCTTGAGCATTGATAAAACTGCACCTGTTCAGTGTCTCATCTTGTAAGGTGTTGGTAAGCTAGCTTATTTTATGAATTGAGGAAGTAGAAGAAGCCTAAAGGGTAAATGTTGACAAGGAAGAACTGGAAAACTATATAGATTATAATATATTATTAGGTGTAAGTAATTTAAATGACAACAAAATACCACCATTCCACCAGTTCAATTTCACTGGGGTATGGTATAACAGGTTTCAAGGGTGTTTGAAAGCATCAGATCTACCATAGAAGGGTCTGGTCAAGGTCAATTTGTTGCAAATGTTTTCTTTAATTACAATTTTGTGCCATTTATTTAAAAAGTTGTACTCCAGCAATATAGCAGTACATGTGATAGTGCACTTTTTCTTTTTCTATTAGTCTCATGCCTATGAAGTCTCCCTTTCCTGCAGCAAAATGTCTGAGTTAAATCATTGCTCTAACAATATTCAAATAGAAGTACTTAACGGTCCGTTTTCCACTATTGTTAACCCTATATGTTCATTGCTGTTGTTCCTGCTATTTCTATGGGACTTACTCAAGAGTTTCAACCCCTAGAATAGTTACATTCAAGGGTTTAAACAAAACTTATATTAGCTTTCACTCTACCCCTCTGCAGTATTGCAACTTAAAAAGAGAACTCTACTTTATGAAATAAGACATGCCTACTAACATCAAACACAGCAATACAGACTTGTAAATATAACAGGAATGTAGGCCAAAATGAGAAGAGAATATTTACTATTTCATGCAAAATTTCCTAAATTAGTCTGGTATTTGAGAGAGCAACTTATGACAGTTCTGAAGTTATTCTGAATCATATTAAACTTAATTAAAAATATACTAAAGTTTTGATTAATGTCTGTGGCAATTTCTATTTAAAATCACATTTTTCAAGTATTACCAGGTACAGTTGATGGCATTTCTTGGATGCCAGATGCTTCAGATCTTGAAGAAATGTGTTGATTTTCATCAAAAGCTGAAAGAAAATCTGGAGTTAAAATTAGAACTGGCTTCAGATCCACAGTATTTGGCCAGTAGCTGTTGAGCAGTTCAAGACAACAATGATGTGAGATCAAGCAAGGTGACAGCAGCTGCAAAGATCAGCTGAGAAATGAGGTGTTACATGAACACTGAAGCTGGTGTGAAATGAAGGAGGGTCGATTCCAGTGGCTCATGTGAGGCAATCTTCTTCTCACTGGCCTCTTTTTTAAAGTACTTATTCTTTGAAAGAAAACTGCAGCTACCAGAAGAAACCTAGAGGCAACATAAGATAGCAGTTTTTTTGTGGATTGTTATGCAGTCAGCGTGAGGAATTATTTTCCAGCTTTGATTGCACAGAAATGGCTGAGTTGAGCAGGGGTGGGGGTGCACCATGGGGAGAAAGCCTAGCATCAAGCAGTCTTCAAAGCAACGTGTCTGAATGAACCTTGGCACTCTCCACAGCTGCTGGAAGGGATGGCAAGGGATGGAAAAGCTAATGGAATTACGTGCTATTTACCCATCACGCTCCCTCTGGTTTCCATGGAGGGATGAGAAGTGATTTTCAGGCCTGATCCCCGGGTAGCTAAAATCAAATATGAAAATAATCTTGAAACAATAAGTGAAATTAGCCTTCAGGAAAGGTGATCATCAGCCCTTAGAAGGTGCAAGGGATATAAATTTATTTTAGATTTCTTGTACACACAATTCTAATTTATATTTGCAGTAGCCTACTCCATTTTTGTCTCATGGGGTAATTTTAAAAAAATACATATATAACATCTAATTTTAGGCATTAACTACAAGGCCAGCTGTCTGCATCTGATTTTAAAATTCTATCCAATAGCAACAGATGACAGCAAACCTCTTCTCCCTTACACTTTTGTTTGGATGTGCCAGATAAATCTTTTAAATAAGGAGATGCAAATGCCCAATATTATTTTGATACAGCATGCACACAATCTTGACACAGGTGGTATCAAAACATTTTCCTACAAATTCTTATTTTGGCCAAGAATCAGATTTTCCCTGCAACAGCCACAAAGCTACTTTGATAGAAACAGGATTATTGAGACAGACTTTTTGCCAGAAAATGGCTTAAAAAGAGTTTTATGTTTTTCTGACAATATATTAATGAAAACACAAATGCAAAAAAAAAATCTGATTCTATCAGCCCCTAAGACCACCATTTCCATTAGAGAAACTATGCAGCCTAGAGCATGAAGGAACATTTCTATGGGTGGTATCATATTAAAAGGGTGAAGAGTAGGTGCTCTTAATGTTAAGAACACTCATGATTTAATTAAGTGTTAGGCCAAGCAATAACTAATCTAAGTAGCCCAGTTATTTAAATCAAGAGAGAAGGCTGTGGTAACTTGGGGAGAACAATGCTGCAGACAATAGCAAAGTCGTGCCTGGTAAACAGCTAAAAGTTCTCAGTCTAATGAAGATAGAAATGACCTTGGATAGAGTTCTCAACTTCAAAAGAAAACAAAAATCTTGCATTCATGCAGAGGCGAGATAACTGTCAGCACCACCCACTGAGTATTAGCACAGCTGTATCATGTTGGTGTTCAGTGTGAATTCTGCAATAGATAAAAGCTTTTCTAAATTTATCTGTGGTGAGAAGTTAAAAGAACACTGACCAAACCTTAACAAAATAAGACGAGAGAAAACATGGATACTGTGTGTATGTTGTAATAAGGTAATTGTCAAAAGATGATTAAACTATGTTAATGCTCATTTACCCAATTCCATTTGATTGGTCCCCAGAAAGAGAGTGATATTTGATATACTGACGTAATAAAATATCACTTGCTTACATCATGCTAGCATGAACAGAACCATTGATGAAAACCTCACAGCAACCTTCTACTATTTTTTTATGACTTTCTTCTGGGAAAAATCTTATGTTCAAATACAAATGCATAAATTGTGCCTAAAACTCTATATTCTTCATGAATACATGGCGGGAAATAATAAATTATTAGCAGAAGCAACTGTAAAAATAACTTCTAGCACCAAAATTCTGTACTGCAGCAGCCTTTTGAATATTAGAAACTACTTTACAAACTTACAACAGGAAACCGAAGTCCAACCAATAGCCTGAAAGAGCCATGTGGTATCAGGATCACTTACTTGAGGCTAGAGCTGCTAATTATACACTGGTAATTATTACAAATAACATGAAACCATAATGAACAAATGAAAGACTACTGGAGAAAACATGAAAAATACAGGACATATTACAGACATCAGGATTGCACCACTTAAATATCAAGAAAAGTCAAGGATAGATAATAAAATAAATGCCATTTACCAGTCTCTTGCTCTGACATTTTTGCAGATGAAGAAGTTTGGGGAGTAGAAGTAACATGAAGAAAGTCATGTGGGGCTGGAAAAAAATGGTGGCTCATTATTTAAAAAATACATGATCCATCACACCATGGCAATACCTGCAACCATGGACTCAATGGTTTAAAGTACAAATAAAAAAGAACTGAAAAAACCCCCCCCATTCTGCAAAATTAGCAGAATTGTAAAAAGAAAGAGGTTAATATGCAAAGATGTGTAAAACCACACAAATATAATGCAAAAAATTAAACAGAATGACACAAGGAATATGGAAAAAATTCCCATGTGGTTAGAAGGAATGCAAGATTGAAAAAGTACAAGACCACTGGCCAAGAGAAGTCAGGGAGAAAGCAAATTTATGAGATGAAGATACTGGAAAAAATCCAGTTTGAAATTTGGCAAAAATAAAAGAACATAAAAAGTGATTCAGACAACATCACCAGGCAGGGAAACAGCAACGAATATCCTCAGTCCAGCCAAATTCATACGCTTTGTTATAATTACAAGTATCTGATTTCTCCACTGTAAAAACAAGACAGCTCAGAAAATTACTTTCATTAACTCAAGGTAGGGAATGTGAATTCCCTGGAAAAGATCTCAAAGTGAGTGAAATATCTCAGTTGATATGAAAGCAAGACTGCTCCAGACAAAAGTGCCAAGTCACTTAATACTGTTCATTACATTTTTAACTTGCACTCAACTTCAGATTTTAGGCTCACCAGCCTGATCACATAATACTTTGTTGCTCCATGGGCCACAAAATGTAACAAGGACACAAGACTGGTCTTGCACACCTACTAATGTGAAAGAAGGTGTTGCCACAAGCATCTCCACCACTGTCGCCACTGTGGCCATAGCCAATGTCTGAATTAAATTATGGCCCCATTTGTATCTACATTTAAGGTTTACCCCAAAATAGGCCAAGAGAAGTAACAGGTTGGCTAAAAGCACAACAATATCTCTTGGGACAAATGCTGCCTTGCATAGTTGTCAAATCTGTAAGAAATATCATTACTGCCAGAGGCTGTCGGTGTCTCGAACTGCGAAGAAATATCCCTTTATTATCCAAAAGCTGAAATGAGGTATTGATTTAAAAAACCCTAACATGGCCTCGAAAGCAGCAGCAGAGCAGAGCATTCCCACTTCCAGGTGATGGCAATGGAAAGGCACAGGCAGAAAAAAACCCAGCCACCTTGAAAGCCAATGGAGAGGCAAGCAAGAGCTGCAGCCTTGCCCAAGGAACGCCTGGAGGGCGGCTGAACTGCTGTGCTGTGTTCATGTGCCAGCCCTGCCGGGATTTGCCTCTTAGGAATGCTGTCATATTTGAATGCATCAGAGAAAGCAAGGCCTGCTACCCAAACACAAAGAAGCAGGGGAATGGAGCTGAAGGCCAGGTGCAACAACGTGGTGTCTCTGCAGGACGTCACATGCTTCCTGCAGAAAATGCTCATCAGCCATGGAAAAAGCGTGGGATCAAACAACAGAACTGCAGAACCCGTGTGGCGAGTGCTTCGGCAAGCCAATCTGCACCAACAAGACTTCATTCTCTCCATGGAAGAGGACAAGGATGCCAGGTGGTTTGGGGTGGGAGGTGTGATGGAAGTGAAAGAGATGGGAGACGATGGGAAAAGAAGGCTGTTGCTAGTTACCCATCACAGTTGGTTGAGTTGCCAGGGAGGAAGGAGTGGTGGACTTCGGCCTTGGTCTTCGAGTAGCTAAGATCAAACACAAAAACCATCTTCAGGTCTTCAGACAGGCTGCTGTCACACAGGTCACATCAAGAAAGAGCTATGAAGAAGGGGACACGGCCCTGCTTGGGCCAGGCTACCATGTCACAGCATCACTCCCCGTGGTGGCACAAGGCTGCCTTTCAACTGGCATTGGCAGCCAAGGCACGAGAGGAAACCTAGAAATGGTTCCCCAGAAATGGCTGCAGAAAATTTACAGGTAGAACAAGTTTTAGCAAGAAGCCATAAGGGTCCAGCCACAGCACTGACCCACTTTTTGCGACACCAGCACATCTCAACAGGCTCATCACTGCGGAGGACAGCATTGCCAAAGTAAGCAGTGAAGGAGGGAATCGCTGGCTATTTACCCTTCCTTGTGGTTTCCCGTGGAGCGGATGAGGTCGATTCCAGGACTGGTCTCTCGGTTGCTACGGTCAGACACAGAAATGGTCTTGAGATCTCCACTCAGCCTTGCCACAGCAGCACAAGCAGCACCAGCTCACAGTGCCCTAAATGTCTGTATTTAGGGCCACATGTGCCCTTTCCTGGCAGCACCTTGTGACTCAAACCCGCAGTCAAGCGTCTTGCTGTGGTTGCAACTAACACCATACTCCCTGAGCCTCAGCAGCTAAATGGCTCTGCATCAGCAGAAAAATGCCTAAACATCCAATTCACCAAACCACTCCTTACATCCTTGGAAGATGCTAACAGTTCTTGCAGAGGTAACATGTTATGGTGGTGCATCCTTCCCGTCCCCACCTCCCTGCCCCTTCCCAGGTAAGTGAAACACTGATCAGAGTAGTAGTATTTCACCACTATACCACCACAGCGGTATTTTCTGAGCGGTCTCAAGCACATTCCTTGGGGAAAATTGGCAACTAAGAATCATACCTATGCATTTAGAATTCAAGATCTGATCTCACTTTATCCTACAATCAATGAAATCCTTCATTCTGTGGGTCAGAAATTACTGTTCCTGGCACTAATAAGTCACAGTCTAGAGAATTTCTATCTCTGTCAAAACATGCTTGCAAGCAAGTGAAAAAAGGAAAATTCTCCACAGAATTCTAGCACATCTTACAACTTACACTTGTACAACTCAACATCTCTTTGTACACTGAAGCACAAACACGTTTACTGAAGTGATCTCCTCAAACCTTGTTATCCTAATTTTGCACAGGGAGAATGCACAACCTAATACATAAACCAGTGTCAAACCCAGACTATGTGTACTCACTAGCACTGCACGTCCTTGCCCATTGCTTTGGGCTTGGCTTCAGGGTTAAGGCAGGCAAGACTTGTGGCAGTTTACAAACATGCACACAGATGAAGTTGTGGCAATAAGGAAATGGTGCTGAGTCATTCCTCCGGGATATTTTGATATTCCCAGTCTTTGAAAATGGAAACCCTTCTGTTCAGGTCCCTTTGACTTGATCCTTTTCTAGCACCATTCAATGACTCACTAACCAAAGTGTTTTTATCTGTTTAAGAACAGACTTTTTTCTGCCTTTGGAGGTGCTTTTCCATTGTGCAAAAGGAACAAATTTGACATGTCAACACTTATTTAACCATCCCTAACAACGGGCCTCCATCTATCTGTCTGTCTATCTATCTATCTATCTATCTATCTATCTATCTATCTCCATCCATCCATCCATCCATCCATCCAATCCTCCACAAGAAAACCTGGACAAGCTAATTGTTTACCAACACAAAAAAAATTAATCTTATCATTACAATTTTTCATTCCAAATGCCTCAAACATTGCAGTAGATGCAACTACTTTGTCTCTCCAGCTTTCTACAGAGCAAGTCAGAATAAATCCTCCACTTAGCAAAGCACTGCTTGAGAGTCTTTTGAGAGACTGCCTAGATGTGAGAAGAACTACAGAGAAGAGAGATATCATTACCAGCTGAGATTGGCGGCATTTCTGGCATGCCAGGTGTAGTGAATCTTGAAGAAAGAGTCTTCCTTTCACCTAAATCTGGAAAGATAATCTTGTGTTAAAGGCTTAACTGCCTCAGAGCTACCTGGATAGCTCAGGACTTGGCAAACAGATGGTGCATTGTTAAAATGGAAGCACAGGGAAAATTGCAAGTCAGCTGGGCATTACTCTGTCTCATGGACTGTTAGGCTGGTGTGGAAGTCAATGTGGAAACCAGGCAACCTAATTATTCATACTAATGAGAATTCTTCTTATTACCTAATAATCTTAGCACATAATGCATGGCAGATAGTAAGAAAACACCTTTGAATCCAGAAAGTAGTTGGAGGGCCAGCTTTTTTGTGGAAACATTACACAGAAATATGTGTAAGTTGCTGGGAATCTTAATAATGAGAAAACCAAACACAACCAACTAAAGGGAACTCTCCTCTTTGCCCCTGATCTTCCATCTACAAAGATGAATGATGAGTGCAGATGAGAATCTAGTTAACAACAGCAATAAGTGGTATGAATCACTGTGATGGTGACAGCTAAAGCAATGCAAAGCTTCCAAAAATAGCAGCAAGGATTGAAAAAAAAAAAAAGAAAAAAGAAAAAAGAAAAAAAAATCTTTGAAACTATGACCTTGTCAACTTGTCAATTTTACCCCATGCCATTTCTAACAACTGAAGCTCTGTAGTAATTACAAGCATGGATATTTCCAAATCAATAGTATCTCTAGCTGCAGTAAACAACAAACAAACCTAACCTGAGAAATAATTTCATGTAAGTAAATTAAGAAGGAACATCTAGCGGAGAGAAATTTTACTTTCCACTACTCTGCAAAGCATTTATTATTTTTACTTACTTATTTAAATATGAACCTCCTTTGTCTATTTCAAACATCTTCTAGCTGAAGATGTTATTCTAGTTTTCCCATGTGTACAAATATCCACAAAGAGTTTTACATGCACATTACGTATAAATAGCACCTTACAGAAACAGCTCTACAACTTAAACTATATCTAACCATGAAGTCAAAAATTCTTCAGAAAATTTTGGGAAAAACATGTTTTCAGGAGATTAAAGTATTTTGGCCCCACTTCATTAAGTCACTTAGCTCTATGCAGCATCTCAATTTCAGCCCACTTTTTTTCAGTCAGATTTGGTCCCAGGTATCCTATGCAACAGAAGGAACTTAATTGATTTTAAATCATTGCCAGGGAGTGGGATGCTGTGTAGAATAATGCAGCAAACCTGAACTGTACTGGGATGCCAAGAACCAGTAGATTATTCAGCAGAGAATTTAACACGGTTCTGCTGCATTGGTCAGAGAAGATTTGGGCAAAGAACTGCTTTCCTTCCTCCTTCATCTCCTCCTAGCTCTTCACCATTGTCCTCACTTCTTAACACCATCATGCTCAACCAATGCTTAAAAAACTTGGGCATCCTCACCTACCTAAGGCTATGGGAAAAACAATCTATTCCCAAAGCTAAAACTCAAAGTATAGCTTAGTTGCAAAGGTCTGGCCTTAGTTGTGTTGACTTTCTTATTTTAAGACAATACATACGAAAAAATCACAGCAAACTGTATATGAACACTGAAAAACTGTCATGAAGAAAGAAACAAAAATATCACTAAAAAGTATGGTATTTTGCTTGACTGGAACAGCCTTAAGCCTTACAAAATTTCAGTCTTTTCCTGACCCACATCTTTGATCAATACTGCACTATTCTCTAAGATAGTCGCAGACTTGCTTTAAACTTGTGCTCTGCCTGACCCCAGGAATAAGGATGCTGATATGGGAGTTGAAAAAATAAGATGCAGGGCAACACCCAAGGCAAGCAGTATGCAACAGCTGTCTGAAATCATCAACATGGAAGCAGCAATAAACTTTTCAGCAACAACCAATCAAAACTGCATGCTTCTGAAAGAATATTATTATAATTTACCAGTGCCTGGTATTTCTGAAGATGTAAAAGTTTGGGGAGTAGAAATAACAGGAAGAGAGTCATGTGAAGCTGGAAAATAAAAGTAAAAATAATGCTGTGTGCTTTTGAAGTGACAAGAAACATTCTGCAACACCACTGTATTCCTTTGTAAGCTGATAAAAGTTCAGGGTAATATTTAACACATTATGTTCCACAGAAAGCTGAAATCTGAAATGTACAATAACTGATTAAGTGTGACTTCAAAATGATTCCCAAAAACATGCACTAATACCTAATGCAATTAACGACCAACTTGTTATCAGACTCACACAAAAAGAAAGTGAAATATAGAGTTAAAAAGAGGAAATCCAAGGCTATTCTAAACAGGAGAATAAATTACGGATAAAAAGTGGCAAACTGTGGCTTTATGGAATTTTTTTCTAGGATCAGGAAGGAGGATATCCTAGTGCTGAAACTGGAGAAGGAAAAAGGATGACAAAACAGGAACTGAACCAAATGAAACATAAAAACTGTCTATTGTCAGACGTGAATAGCTGACTGTTGTAATCAATCTCCCTCTCAGTAATGGATTTCCTTCAATGCTAATTTCTTCCAAAAACATATGCATCAGGCATTACACTCTTGGCATGCTAATGAAATGAAATCTTTCCAATTGGCTCTCATCTAATTACTTTTTTTCCCTTCTTTTGGAAAACTGTCAGTTGCCCCAGGCAAATAACATCTATATAATAAGAGAAACACACAATAGAAGTTTTGCAAGGACCAACTAGAAAGCATCTGAATCTTCAGTCATATGTTTTTATAGTGCCAGTTTAGAAATCTGGGCAGAATTATGTCTATGTTTATACAGAAAGGCTAAAAGAAGAGCAACAGTTTCAAAATATGCTGGAATTTCTTCAGTTTCCATTCATCTCTTACAACTCAGAATCCTTCAGCAAATCAGGATATTCTACTTATGAAACTCAGGTGTGGACAGTCCTATTTAAATTTGGTATTTACAGTAAGTCCAATTTAATTTTAAAACTGAGAATTACATGCTGTTGCCAAACATGGAAAACCCCTTGAATTACTAGTTAAGTATTTCATATAAAATGCCATAAAGAGATCTGATACTTGATTCAGGGCTTTCATACCTACAGCTATCCTTCATTTATGTCAAACTGAACAAACTATTTAATGAGAGGCACCATGTCTCCTCCAAAAATTCCCAACTGTCAGGAGGATTAACCTAATGAGAAACCATTACCGGATCGGGTTGGTTGCACTTCTATGGTACCAGATGGTTTGGATCCTGAAGAAACAGTCTGTTTCTCCTCAAAAGCTGAAAAAAGAATCTAAGCTTAAAATGCTGAGAGAGCTGTGACTTGATGGATTAGCATCAAATAGCTGAGTGAAGGCTGTGCAGTTCCAGACGATGCTAATGCAAAGCTGAGCAAGATGGCCTAAAGTGAGACACAAGACAATGGCCGCGACAAGGGGAGGTGACGGCTGGAAACAGAGGATCCTGGCCTTGAAATGCAAGTTCCACATGCTTGAAAGAACTCTCACCAGCAAGGAATTCTCTTTTATTAAATTTTCTGCGTAAGAGCTGCAGCTATACCGAAAGAAATAGGGTAACAATGAGACATGGCAACACTGTCTTTAGGCAGTTTTTAAGCTGACGACAAATACATTTTTCAGGTGGTTACACAGACACAAGAATGGTGAATAAGCAGCTGTGAGTGTTGGTAGCCAAGATTAACATTTGCAGATCTACATGATGCTAAGGTAATGGAAAAAGATCATGGAATTAATCTGCTAATTACCCATTTCCATCTGTCTCGTTTCTGCAGAAGGTAGAGATAAGGATTTCAAGGCAGGACTCTGAGTAGCTAAGAGCAAACATGAAACAAAATTTTATCATTCCAAGACAGATACTTCTTGCAAGTGATACAAAATCTAATTTCAACTGTAACTAGCAAGGCTTTTTTTGCTTTGAAATCTCTTTGTTCCATTAGTTTCTACCCCATTCATATTTGGGCATACTTTATCTAATCAAGCGGAATCCTTATTACTTAAGAGGATTTTATTCACAGCAAGGCAGCTACAACCCAAACACAATATATTTGATATTCATATCACTTGCAGGTCTCTATAAACTGGTCACTACTGTAGTATGTATAACTGTTTTTAAAGGAGTTGCAATGGGAAACGATAAGAGAAGAATTGTACAACAAAATCAGTGAAATAATTGCGAAAATTAGTAAACGACACCTACTATCTGTTATCCATAATGAGGGTTACTACAAAGACCTTCTGGTTTCTTCACTTTGAAGTATGGATAACCTGAAGTGTGCTTTAATGAAAATGGATTCAAGATGGGATTGGGCATTCTTACATAAAAGCCATCATGAATGAGCTTCTACCATGTACAGGTTTTCCACTACTGTCCTGCTACAGATCCCACCCAGCTGTGTGTACTGGTCAGTAAGTATTTTTCTTTCTATTAAGACCCCCATTCAAATGACTAGGTGTAGTGTTCATTTCTAGTATAGGAAATACGAATACATGCCCAAAAGTGAACAGCCTTTTTTTCATACATTAGATCTGCTTTCCCATTTACTTTCAATATATCTTATCACATCAACAGTCTGGATCCCTGGTGACTATCTTGATATAGCTGGACTCAGCAGCTGGACCAGATGATCACTGTAGGTCCCTTGCAAATGGAACCATTCTATTCTATATTTATAGAGAAAGAAATACTACAAACAAAATCCATATGATTCACAGCTTTTGGCAAAATCTTCCATTGATCCATTTACATCCAGTAAGAACTATAAGAGGTCTCCCAAAGGCATCAGAACATTGAAGGCATGTTACACAAAACTATCTTTTCAGAAATATTTGAATTCAAAATATACTGACCACACAGGAAGTTTACAAAACAAAGAAGAGATCCTCCTCTGGCACAATCACAATAGAAAAATAAAGAAAAACATTCTTCAGGGGAACTAGGGCAGAATACAAGTCAGATACAGTTGAACTTCATAAATTAAATTTTGCTTTCTTTGCTGATTTTATGACAGCAGGTGATCAAGGCATGCAGAGGCACAGTGGAGAGAAATCTCCTCAGTATAACCACCCCCTGACTCTCACAGAGTGTCTTTGACTTCAGCAGTGACTTCATGGGGAGCACAGATGCTTCAGCTGACCCAATGGGAGGCCTAGCCTCACATAATGAAATCCCACTTTTGCCAAGTGAAACTATGCAGAGGGATGGAAGACATGAGAACAAAACCAGAATAAATACTTGAATGAAACACTTATTTTTTTCCTCAACTGTTGCTATTATCCCACCTTTACCACTGAGACAAACATTGGATTAGATTATTATTCCCTTTTTGTAAAGAAAGAAAAAAATACTTCACATCCCTAATAATTTTCAGTTTTTCAGCTACATTTATAGCAAATAGGTTCTTAAATCATCATGTCTCTCTCTTTCCAATGCTGCCACTAACTGGATTTAACCAAATGTCTTTCACTACAGTGAAAACAAAAGTCTCTCCCCACCCCCTCAAACATATCTGGAAAAGAGCTGCCAAAAAAATCTATCAAACTAAGACAAATTGTGCAGATTATTTTCATGTACTTGAGAATCTAAGAGATGTTCCTGGAAATTATTTTAAAATTTGGTAGACTACATTAAGCAAAAGTATGCTGTCTAAATAAGCCAGAACTATTCTATGATAACTTCTTGACTAATGCTTAATGAAATATAAATGAATCTGATTCAAGGGCCCTTCAGGTAACTAGCGTAATAGCTGTTAATACAGAAAGCAGCAACAAGCAATAGTTTTGGTAGAATGAGCTATTTATGACTAACACAAACCCAGAGAAAATACAGGCCTGTTACGAAATCAGAGGTCTTGGGTAAGGGAGACACAGGGTATGACATAGAGGAGTAGAGGCACGAGATGGTAAGAGATGGGCACTAGGGGCGGCACCGGACACTCCCTGCCACAAACAGCTCAACACTGTCGGTTGTAAAAACTGCACTCTTGGAGCTGGACAAAATTTAGTTTAGGGTAATAACACGGACACAGGAGTAATATCTGACATACACAAACTGCCCCCTGTGCGGTGAATTCACATCTGAGATGTCTCTCAGCAGAAGAAAGTAAGAAAGAAGGGAGGAGGAAGAAAATATCATCACAAACATCATATTCTTCCCAGCACAGGACTCCAGACGCTCATAACTTGCTGAAACATCCCCACTCATCACCAACATAAGCATCAAAGCACTGAGCTTAGGGCCCAGTTGCAACGAAAGGGCATACAAAGCACCACAGAAAAGGTAGGATATAAGAAGTTTGTGTCTTACTGTTTTAATTATATTACTTCTGTTATTGGAGCAAGTTCTGTGAAGATAATTTTTCAGTAAAGTTTACTCATATTTACAAAGAAAGTAATTACCAAGTTCTGTCAATGGACTTTTTGGAGCATCAGAGATTCTGGATCCAGAAGGAAGTAGCTGTATTTCATTAGAAGCTATGATAAAAAAAAAAATAACCACAACTTTACTTGATTAAGAATACTACAGGGCACAACACGGATTTATATTTGGCTTATGGACCACTCCTTCCTGAAAAATAAATGATATTTAATAAAAAAGAAAAAGTAGTTTCAACCTAGAAAAAACCCTCATAAATTGTCACTTAAAAAGGTATGCAGAACATAAAGGAAGTCCTTTTTCCCTTACTGTTGAGCAAAGATCTATCAATGGTAGGAATTTGATAATGAATATCTATTAGTAACTATGAGCACCTAGTTTAAAATTAATCAATGATCCATCCTGATCAATTTTCACATTTCAATCTTTCAAACATAGCAAAACCAAGGAAAGTTGAGTATGGTTAAAGAAAGCTGATTAAAAGCTAAAATGAAATTAGATTGACTGATGGTTTAGCTTCAGTAAATTCTGGAAATATGCTGTCAAATGTAAATGAAAAAAGAAAAAAGCCAGAGTAAGACATTAATGTGAATCAACAGGATTGTGTAAAATGCATTTATTGAGAAGCATTAACAGTCCTCTTCATGGGAAGATCTGCATTTCAGTCCTGGAAACATTTCTGGTCCTTCCCTTTATCATACATCCTCCTGTATGCAGGACAGCTGTGCTTTAGAAAAATCTAAGCAAAGTTTTAAAAGAAATAGAATTAAATACAACCTCAAATTTAGATTCGTCTTCATAATTTCGTGTGGCTCAAGAAAGAAAGTACAAGCAATAAAATCGACATTAGAGAATTCAGAATTCCGAATACCAGAACTAAATAGGTGTTGCACCAAATCACAAAACTAACCACACAACATAGAGACAAAAAATGAAAAAAAATCAGAAGAGCTTCTCTTTCCTTCAGGGCAAATACAATTATATCCCATCACATGCAATAAATAATTGTTCTTATTCTTCGCTGTTGATGTTAACTAAATGAACCTGTAATCAGAAGAACATCAAGGAGGTAATTATTTCAAATCTATCACTGAGGTCAGTTTTACAGATGGAAATTTTATGTTATGTCAGCCATGCAGACCACATAGATAGAAAGCATTCATTTGAAAAATCAAATTGAATCATGCAGTCAAATCTGTGAAAGCCACAGTTCAGCTAGAGCTAGGTGCATCCTGCTTTACAATTCATTCCAGCATTAGTCACTGCAACCACAAAAGGAAACAGAATATTTTAATCAGGACTTCCTTTGGAGCCAACACAAAGAGGATGCAGCAAGTAGTAGAAAAATTCTGCTGGAGATAAAAAAGCATTTAATGTAGAAAGAATGTAAAAAAAGCAGAATTAGTTACCCGGTATGTTTTGAGTTTGCACCAGTTTGGGTTTAGGCGTTGATTTAAATTCTTCTGGTCCATGTGTTTTCTCACCCTGAGCTAGAAGAAAGAAGTTTAATGTAATTTAATACCCCTCTGAACTTTTCTTAATCTACTGCCCAAAATTTGCTGCTTTTCTTATCACCATTTCATGTCACATGATTAGAATGATTTCTACAGCAGCTGAACTCCATCATGATTAATATTTACTTTTGTTTTTAGATGTGAAATCTATATGATGTTTTGGAATTATTTTGCTGCAATTTTATATTAACAAAAGAAAATATAAGTCACGAAGAGCAAAGCTAAGGTCAGAAACTCACACTGTACTTCTGCTACAGCCTCTTAAATTCATTGTGGAAAATTGTGTAAAATGCATTTTATACAAGATTCATTACATCACAAAGAGCATTTACAAATATTTTTCCTGTTATTCTGAATGGTTTTTAATCCCTCTAATATAAAAATTTCCAGAAACATAATAAATACTCACCTGTAATAGTTCTTTCATTTTTCTAATAATTATAGAATAGGTTTTGATTTCCATTCATTTTTCTAATTCTACATTTTCAGAGTAATACATGGGTTCATTAAGTTCATTAAAAAGCCATTAAATGTACCTAAACTGAATTGCTGGCAATATTTTAATATACTACTGCATAACTATACCCTGCCAGCTGCTTCACATAATAATTAATTCCAATGGTAAGTAAGTCAATGTCACTTCTTCCCTCTGCATCTTGCTGGAGATCCCAGAGGTGTTTAATCAGTCATACAGTCCTCAGAACAGGTCATCTAAGATTGTAAAATGAAAAAGCTTATGGATATGGAACATAGAATGGTAAGGTCTCAGCCTTGAACGTCGCAAGTGCATTAATTTCCTCCACAGAGCAAACTGCACAGTATTTAGCATACATTTCTCTTTGGAAGAGATCTTTAATATTGGTGGTTGGCATCAATATACCACTAAGTTTTAGAATTAATTTAATAAAAGATCGCTTTCTTTTTGAGACACAATAGAAGACAATCCGTTTTTTCCTGCATGTTATCCAAGCTTTTTCCACAATCTACTGAACACGCTTCAAGCAAGAACTGATCATGGAGGTTTATAAGCTTCCTATTTTATTTAGTGAAAAATAATGTGCTGTTTCTCGCATTCTAAATAGTGGGATTTATTTAGATGCTATTACAGCGACAACAATTACACTATCTTCTAGTTTGGAGTATGGTGCTTTCAGTACCATACAATCTTGAATCTTTACAGATGCTGCCTTGTTAGGGTTCAATTCAGCTTCTAAATCAGTTACTATCAGTGCAAGTTACTGCTGTTACTGTCAGTGCAAGGAGGATTTCATTGTCCAGATGTGTTGGTTTAACACAGCTTGGTTATAGTGGGGGTGGGAGAAAAGCTGCTGGAAACTTCTATGTCCGGCACAGAGCCATCGCTGAAGGCTCTGACGATGGGCAGGTTACCAGCCCAATTAGACAAGCTGGTAACGCCTCTGTGATGACATATTTAAGAAAGGAAAAACCATGGGCAGCTCTTCTCTTCTCCTGAAGGATGAGAAGAAGTGAGGCGACCACTGGGGTGGGTGGCCACTGGGACCCTCGCGGCCAAGGCCTCCCCGAGGCCGGGAGTGCGCGGCCGGAGCCCTCCTGCGGCCGGGGCCGGCCGTGCGGTGCTGGCGAGGACCATGCGGGCAGGGCCGGCCGNTGGCCAGAGCCGGCCGTGCGGTGCTGGCGAGGACCAGGTGGCCAGAGCCGGCCGTGCGGTGCCGGCAGGGACCACGTGGCCACCAGCGAGAGACATGGCGAGCAATTCCCCGATGTGGAGCCCGGACGAGATCAACCTCTCACCTGCAACTTACCGACACCAACTTTCTTCCAAGTCAGAGAAAAAAGAAAAATGAGGACAAGTGAGGAAAACCAACGAGGCGGCACCAAGGTCAGTGAAAAGGAGAGGGAGGAGGTGCTCCAACCACCGGAGCTGAGATTCTCCTGCAAGCCGTGGTGAGGGCTGTAACACAACAAACTGTTTCCCTGTAATTCATGAGGTGCATGGAGGGTGCAGAGATCCACGCGCAGCCCGTGAAAAAGAGTATTCACGCTGAAGGGTGTGGATGCTGAAAAGCTGTAATCTAGTGAAGAACTCAAACAGAAAGGGATGACCTTTGCTTTTAGAGATAGAGGAATAGAGCCTTTGCTTCCTAACTAGAACAGCCCATCTTTAAAAGACTAAACCCATAAACTAAAATCACCCACGCTAGGCAGTCATGGGGAGACTGCTTGGCCCGTGGGAGGGACTCACGTTACAGCAGGTTTGGGTGGGACTGCTGCTTGTGAAAGTTGAAACCACGCTAGAAAAGATTGCAGAGAACTCTCTCCTGTGGGAAGGATCCCACGGCACAGCAGAAGAAAGAAACTCTTTTCCTTAAGCATGCTGAAGTAAGACCTTAAAGAAGTGAAAGACTGACCAAAACCCCATGTTTTGTTTCCTCGTGTGGTCAGTGAAAAGAGGGAAGGACTGGGAAAGAAAAAGTGTACTGAAAGTTTGCTTTGGTTCTCATTACTCTTTTTACTTCTAATTCTGTCAATAATAAATCTTCTTTATACTGTTTAAGTTTTGAAGCTGTTTTGCCTTACTTTTTTTTTTTCTATAATCCTTATCTCAACTCATGAAAACGAAGTTTTAGTTTCCCCTCCTCTGCTCGAATGTAGCAGGGGAAAATG
Source organism: Oreocharis arfaki (assembly GCA_013398015.1). Classification (NCBI taxonomy): domain Eukaryota; kingdom Metazoa; phylum Chordata; class Aves; order Passeriformes; family Paramythiidae; genus Oreocharis; species Oreocharis arfaki. The sequence goes on from VZRR01012565.1 coordinate 1,172,738, forward strand.
AGTGAATAGTTTTTTTTGTGGATGCCAGCTTCAAACCACAACACCAGAGAAGGTAGAGCAATTTCTCTCTATGAAAACTCTGGGAGAAAATTCACTCATAAGAAACACTGAAACAACAACTAACAAACCTGTACCTCAGAAGCACTTCAAAAGCTAACATTTCTTATTGGTGAGGTGCAATAATGAAAAAAACCCCAAACAATTCCATACCAAAAGCAAATATGGAACTCATGATGTTTTGGATTTTTATTTTTAAGAGGTCAGAGGATTTACACTCAAATGAAATGTGTCTAAACTAGCTGAGCAAGCTGAACAAGACAAACCATGCCTGGAATTGGAACAAAAGAAACCAAGCTCTCAGTTTTGCACAAAACATTGTAGGGATGACATGAAACAAAGGCAGAAATTTTTGTTAAAAAAGATACAGGAAGAAGAAAGTTTAGGCTCTGAAACCTAAATGAGAGAAAAGAGAAATGCCTCTGACTACTCCAGGGTACCAGGTAAACTAGGCCTAATGTAGTGGTTCAAGGCTATCTACAAAGTAAGGCGTTGACACAGCCAAGTTACTTTACTGTCACAGCATGGAACACAGCAAGAACGCACTCAGGCAACATTTCGTAAACTATGGTTCCTCTAATTTCTCTTGACCCTCTTTTCATCCAAAACTGGAATTAAGATATTCTGGTGAAAACATTAATCTCACTCCTGATACACCATGTGAGCACAAGGGCATCACTTCAGGGGCCAGAACGAGGACAGGAGGAATAGAACTTGGGTGACATGAGTACAAAGGAGTTATTTCGACTGAACATTAACCCTAGCTAATGGATTCAGAGGCAGCGCTTTCAACACTTTTCATTTCCAGCCTATTCTGTATTTCACAAATCTAAGTCACTAAATTTGTAGTATAACCCCTTAAATAAAGAACTAACTAGCTTGTTTTCTAGCTTTTTTTTTTTTAAAGAAACTAGTGCTTTCATGTCCCAGACCAATGTGCTCATATTTCTAAATGTTGGTGGGCTCCAATTTCCCAGTGAAATTAATAGAAAGGCCCATTTAGCAGAGGAAAAAGTTGCAGCAGTAGTTTGAGGTATATTAGACAACAGTTCAAAGATTGAGGAAAGCACTACAGATTTGCGCTGTTGTATTAAAAAAAAATTAGGCCTGAGTGGAAAATATTGTAACAAGCCTGGCAAAAAAAAAGAATGAAAGAGCTTACTAACAAGTCTTTCCATGGAAATCCATGCCAAGGGAGGGGAGGGTTGAAATTAAGAAAATGATGGGATGCCTGGTGGACAAATACATGAAAAAATGTTACTAAACTGTGTCACATCACAAAACACACCCTTTGGTAAAGAGCCAGTGGAATACGAGAGCAGCCCAGCTCACAGAGCCTTTCAGATAGACTGCTTGCTGAAATACTTGGAGCTCCTTTCTTCTCTTCTAGCATGGCTGATGACACAACAGCTGCTACAGCACAGAGCTCCTTTTAAATCAAAGTTCTGTTGCCAGTCTGGAACTAGTCTTTAAACCTTCCACAGCAAATAATTATTATGCCTTACTCAAAGAATCCAGTATGACTTTTCAAATAGCAATGTCTGAATGAAATATAATGAAGTAGATCCTATTGCTAAACTTAATTAATTATGCCTATATATTAAACTGTCTCTTAAATGCAACCCTTGCAAAAGGTTGGTGCTCAGATCTCTCACTTAAGTTACTCATAAAAGTCTGGCTAAAATGCTTAAGTATTTAAGTTATTTTTCCATATGCCATGGCAGGACAGAATTACACTCAAAGAACATTTTTCTTTTAAAGTATACACTTTCACTCCCCTGTTTCCTGACTTTGTTTTTTTTCTCTTTAACTGAAATACTGAAACCATAATAGATGCATTTTTTAATGTAAATAGTGTGACATACTCTAACATGAGACACTGGTGTTGAGATCAACAAATCTCTGAAAGGAATGGTCACCATCTTTTTTTTCACCTTTTTTTTTTTTTTCTTGAAAGAAACAAGCAAAACCACAAAGGATGCTTGAAATGCAAAATGAAAATGATTCTAAATATGTCAGTAAGTAACTACTGGTGAGACAGCAATAAGAACGTGTTTAGTTGCAACAAATTCTTACTAAATTGTTACAAGGAAAGACAGTACTTGCCAAGTATTACCAATACAATCAAACACTATCCAACTTCATAAACATACAATTCTGTGCTATGTCTAGACACAACAGTGTTTGTGGTTAGAAATTCTACATACTGGTACATAAATATAATTACAGAACACAAAGGAAAGGAAATGGAACGAACCAATACTCTTGTCCCCAGGTGCCGCATTTCACACTCTTTAGCTGACTGACCAATACATTCCATCAACAAAGAATGAGACATTTTGATTAGATGAATGCAAGCTTGAGGGCTAGGATTGGAGGACATGGATTCTGATGGAGAACCAACCACATAAATTTATACACTTCTCACTTTCACAAAAATGGCATAGTTCTAGAAAATATACATGCAGATTGCCAGTTCTTAAGCAGCAGTTAAACAAGGAAAATAATCTAGTAACACACACACAAAATGTAATTGCATGAGAGACCTTGAACTGTACAAGAACACAAACCAATCAAACAACCTAAAAAGACTGCTAATGGCTTTCTTAAAAGCATCCACACGTTTTCAATGCATCCTTTGATGATAAATTCTTGTGAAGAAGCACAATTTTTTTCCCTCTTAATATTTAGGATGAACAGAAAAGAGCTATCCATATGAAGGTGTTGCAGAAAGGAAGGGATGGTTTAAAGTAGAATTTGGCAAACATACTTATCTATTGAGTAGAAAATTAAATTCTTCAAACATTTTCCCAGGGAAAAAAAAGGATGGATCAGTTAGTCTGAAAGATTGTTGTCAATGATTACATGATTTTGCTGCATTTCTTTACCTTACACTTTTTAAATTCCCTATGTATTCTTTGGGAGGGTTTTTTATTCCAGATTTTTTTAAGACTAAGATGGTATGATGAAGTTAAGCATAGCATTTTTTATACACTCAAGGAATAAAATCAACACAATCATATTTAAGGGCAGTATCTGCATGAATTGTGTGATGTCAAAGAGACCACACGCTACAACACTTCAGCCAGCCAGGAAAGACTTGATAGATAGGATAGAGCAATGTCAGCAAGATCACAGAATACATCTAAACCAAACCAAAGCAAATCTTTGGTCATTGTTTCCTCAAATTCCTTTTTAATTTTAAATTCTTGCCACAGTTCAAGCATCCCTTCTTCCTTTCAGCAAAGAAGTTGACAGAAGCCAGCTATTGTTTCTTGGGACAGCAGAATCAAGACTTCAGACTCAGTTATAGGATTAGAGCCAAACTACAGAAAATGAAGATAGGCATATGCCTTCTTAAACAATTCTGAAATGTGGGTCAATAAAGTGGGTGAAAAGTTAATCTTCATCATTTGACCCTGAACAATTCAGCTCTTTCCAATCCTTTTCAACCCCAGACTGAAAATGTTAAAATATGGAACTGTACTTGTCATACAAATGCATAAAGTAGTCTGTCAGTGTCACACTAATTCCCAGGCAAATGCAGACAGTAAATCTTGCAGTATTTAAAATTTCACTTTATGTTTTCGAACAGTTAAAATTAGCATCTTACTACACCCTTTTAAATAAGTGGTATTTTTTCAGCCCTGAATAGATGACAAAAAACTTCAGTCTTCCAAATATGCATGTTAATATATATTTCACAGACACATAGCCTAGGATCAAATGTTATATTCCTTTCCCATGTATTTACATTAATAGGACCAGTAAGTCCACAGGGAGAGTGTGGTTAAGATTAATATGTTCAGACCTGTACTGAAATGGAACATTGTGATGTCATCCTCTGCACCCCTGAAACAGAGCTTTTCACTGTTCTGTCTAAACCTCATGCATCCATTTCACGCAACCATATTCTTGTCCTTAATTTTCTTCTTCATATATTTCATTAAAGTCAGAATCTAAAGGTGCATGACAAAAAACTCATTTTGCCATTTTTCCCAATTTCAAGGCATCCATTACCCCACAAAGATACGGTTCTAATTCTAAGTAGTTTTATAAACCTAACAATTATATCACCTGAAACTTTCCTCCAAAATTAGATTCAGCTTTTTATCCACATTACTACTTCTTGCTAATTCAGCCACTACCCTCCTGTTTTCCAACCACTTCTTTAACTGTAGATTAAGCAGCACAAAGATGGGTTTCATTTCAGTTTATATACTTGGAAAAGATATTCCACAGAGTTTCTAAAAACAGAATTTTCATTACCTGGAAGGGACTGTGGGGAGATTTCTTGAACTTCTGGTGTTTTGGATTCAGCAGGCCATACTCCAGTTTCATTCTTAGCTAAAAGAACAGACATTGGAGAGCAATTACAAAGATGTAGCTGCTCTCTTTTACCACAGATTTATTTCTGTCCCACTTTAGTTTGACTAAGTAAGCCAACATGGATAAATGTAGAAAGCTGAGTACGTTTAGGACCCAATGAACTGCCACTGCACAATCACTACAAGCTATGTTAAACACACGCATTTTGGTTTTGTTCTGTTCATTAAAAGATAATTTAAAAATAAAATTTACAGCAAGGATTTAATGACTTATGAATCATTATTTTCACAGTGCAAAATGATTTTCAATGTTTTCTGTTTGCCTAGCATTTCTGCTTACCCAGTTTTTTCCTGGATGCTTGAGGTATGTCATCTATTGTCAGGAGAGGAGGAAGTTTCTGCTGACTTTCGTTGAGACCTGGAACAATAAGGTGCACTAGAGAGAAAGATGTGTGCCATTAATTCCAGAAGAGATGAAAGCACACAGTCTGCTCTCCGAGATATGTGAGCAACTACTGCTATCGGGAGTTTAGTCTGAGTATCTGGGAAATGAGTTTGTTCTATCCAGTAATTATCACTCCCATTGCTGCTACTCCCCCTTTACACCACTCCTATTACCACCGTTCCAAGATTTATCAGAGCTGAATACTGGAACATACAGCCCTGGAATACTGCAGCATCACAGATACCGGGACATTCTCTCTGGTGGGCCAAGCAGGCTCAACACCAGACTGGGTTAGTATGGGTGTGTTTGATTCACACCAATACACTGAGACACAAAGAAAACTTAAGCCAAAGTTAGGCAGTTACAGAAAATATTTCCATATATAAAGGAATAAGCAATAAATCCAGGAATAAATTGGTCACAAGGTGCATGATGCAGTGAGCCTGTCCAAGGCTATTTCAGGCAGACCAGTAGTTCACCACATCTAGCACTATCTGACAGACTTTCTCCCGTTTTTATGTTCTAAGCCAAAATTGTGTATTCTTACAGGTCAAACAAGAACATAAAGCATGAAACTGAATGGCTTGGAGGGAAACAGTAATGTCCTGAGCTCTAACATCAAATTCTAATTGCAAGATTTCTATAGTTTAATATATCAGGCTGTGACTGTAGATGGGATGTTACCATGCTACCTTAAAAGCCCAGTAAGAACAATCCTCATCTCAACAAGATCTTTGCCATAGAAGTATGAAAGAACTCCTTGGCTTAAGCAGTGACAGTCTTCTTTTAAATCCATGACAATAAAATGATTCTGTTTCACTTAAGCTACCACATTCTTGAACCATCTGTACCACCATAAGATGTAACAAATACTGTCTGAACCAGCTGCAAAATACCCTTTGATATGCAAGGAAAAACTATTAGGATCAAGAAAATTAAAAGCATTTGCACAATTCAAAGTTTTAACCAGGGGTTAAGAAAAATAATAAAAATATCTTCTAGTCACCTAATATTGCTCCTGGGAGAGAAGAACTATCTGGTGCCTTTGACTGAGTCCGATTTTGAATAACTGTGGAGATAACACAGGGATATTAGAAGCTAATTTTAAAAACCTCAAAATAAGAAATAAAAACACACCTGAAAAAAGCCTCAGCATTCTAAATAAAATTCTAATGTTTCCCAATATCTGCAGGTGAGACACCATCCTAATCTTCTCAGTATTTACGTTCAGTTTTCTGAATGTTTCTTCTACATAATCTCTTAATTGTACACCTCTTTCCCCTGGCATATCAATTTTGGTGAAAATGACATTCTGTGCTTATGTTATTATAGGGGCAGCTGCAGGCCATGCCATTGCCCTGACACTCATTTTAACCTCAAATTACTCTTGCAGAATATAAGAATAAATTTTTAAAAATACACAAACTTACTTTGCTTGATTATTGTGACAGGGACCAACTTCTTATTATCACTGAATATAATCTGAAAAAAGAGAAAAAAAGATAAAGTAGTGCCTTGGGATAACTGCCATAATAGTAATTGAACTGAGTAATGAAAATAGAAGGTTCTAATCCAATACCACGCCTGTCCCAAGCTAACACTGGATATGGCTCTGGCCCTAGTCCCTGATGGTTGTGCTATTGCTTCAGTTCCCACGGGCTAGTGTGGTAATATTGCATTTTGATCTCCTTCTATCAGCTTGAGATGTTTTGCTTACTGAAAACACAGTATCTGACAGCTTTGGAAACCCCAATTCTTTTTTCTCTTAAGGATCACTGGAGCACTCACTGGGGAGTAGTCCAGAATGCTAAAAAAGCTGAAATTTAACTACAGCAAAACATCTGAAACATATGCAATTACAATTTGGTCACAGGATAAAAATATATTCTAAAGAATATTATATTTAGAACATAGACTATTCCAGAACCAGGTGCACATTTGTAAACCATCAGCACTCTTGGGTGCATAGCCTGATTAAAGTAGATTAGTTCAGAGTAATCTTATTTAGTGGAATTTTTTCCAAAGCACAAGTGGTCAGTCACCCACGTGCTTCTTACATTTTTATGCTAAATGCTTGGACTGTTCCGCTGTTCACTTCTCTTTGACCTAGATTACTTCCTTCCTAAATGTGAATATTCAAATATATTGATACCACAAAAAAAAAAGGAACACATGAATGGAACCCACAGTTATTAAAATTTAAAAAAACAGCTGATACCAAAGATAAGTATTATGAACAAATTCTGAAAGCTTAATAATACACTAAAGTGATGAGAGAAGGTAGACTGTAATGCTAACAATATAAAAATGCTAAATACATTACAAGAGGATTTTTTTTTTAGTTATATTTGAGTTACAAGAAAGAAAATAACTCCAACAATCACCGTCCATGCTAAACATGTTCTGCTCAAATCAGAATCAGATAATGTTAGTTTGGTGCCGTATGACATCTGGTTTACTTCATGTGAAAGAACATTTGCATGAAAAGCCAGCATTTGATGGCAAAGTGCTAATCATTTACCTAAGGACAGCTATTTTTGTTCTATATAAAACATATATAAATATGTTCTATTTTAAATATTTCTGAAAAGCTTTAAAAACAATGGTTGGGTACATATTAAAAACATACCAAAGTTTAAGAAGCTGGAAGAAGGCCAATCTCCACAAGTAAGATGGACGTTTCCTTGGGGAAATGGATGGAGGCTACTCATTCTACGAAAGCCATCACTGTCAGCTACCTAACAACAGTTTTGCATTGGCGTGAACATGGTCTTAAATTAAGTGGAGGTTTCAATCATTGTCATTACATGAGGATAGAAAAAATCTTCCTTCTTTATTTTTCCTTTCTTGTTACCAAGTTTAACATTTCCATTTTGTTTTCTAGTGAAAAAATTGTGTTGCAGGTGATCTGCTTTTGAAGTAGCCCTCCTATTCCTGTTACTAACAAATGGGATGGAATGCATTTTATTAGAAGAAGGTGTTTGTTTTATTGTATTTCTCATCAGAAGCCTTACAATCAAATAAAAAGCTCTTGAAGTTGTAGTGAGCACTTGTGTAACCTCTACCGTAGAACTTCTAATTGTAATTATCATCAGTCTTTTTACTAGTAAACAGTTCTTACATTGACAAAAGCATCCTTTTTCTGTTGAATAATAATGGATGGCTACAATGATAGCAATATAAAAATGCAAAATACATTTAAATACATTGAAATTTTAGTTTTTCACTCAAGAATGAATAATTGTCATGAAATCCATGTTCCCCAGCTGCTATAATTAGACTGCTCACCTGCACCAATCTGTAACTGCTGCACTTGAAATCTATCCATGTTGTCAAAGCTTTCTTCTCAGTTTCCAAAAAGCGACTAATTTAGATATTCCTAGGTCTAGTAAAATTCACTACTTACACAAACTATTTTGGAAACACCAGCCCATCATCTGTAGGAATGGCACTATCAACCGTATTTTTCAGACAGGGAATATAAAGCCTATAGGTGTTAGGAACATTAGTTATTGAAACAATTGTTGCCATCATGAAGGAAGACGGCAAATAAGATATTCCTTATTTTCAGAGGAAAATCAGAGACGTAAATCATACCATGGATCAGGCATCTTAACTTGTGACCATATACCTGCAGCACATTGCTTACAGGACTGCAAATCTCAAACGCTCTGTGAAACAGCACATGGCAACATTATTTCAAGAGACCCTTGTTCTTTCTTTCTTTCTCTGTTGTATTTTGACACTTCAAAAAGCCAAAACTAACTGGCATGCACGAAAGAGACTCCTCAAGGAAGGATCATGGTCAGTCTGGATTGCGTAAGTTTTGGAAGAGCAGGAATGTTTTACTCTAGAGTTTGACAAGTAGTAGAAGCTGAGAGTCCTCTTTGGCTGGAAAAACTGGGGAGGACCCCACCTTCTAGGCTGACATTATGAAATTAGAGGAACTTAACCATACAGAAGAGGAAATAAATTTCTACTGCACTTTCTCTGCTCTACCACTACCCATTGTTTATGAAGGGAAGAAGAGTGACCATCCTTAGAGCACTTCTTTTCTTCCACTCTCTCATTAGTTGCTGCTCACACAGCCCTGGGAGCTTAGACAAATTTAAAGGGTGAAACTGCCAAAAGAAACACAAGATGATATGTGACCGATGTTGAAAGGGCAGAATGACTAGATGGGTTGGTAACGTTGTTTTAATAAACAGCCTTTAAAAATGTCCTTACAGAGAAGAGTTAGGACCATGTTGATATGAGTCAGTTGTGTCTTTGGAGAAAAATAAATATAAACAAACTTGGCCTAAATAACGCTCATTCTGGCTTCACATCGATGATCTGATCGCGCCACTGAAACACACCCCACCTAGTGCTGTGGAAACTGAAGGAACAGTGTAAACTATCTGCTTTCTGGCTTTTTGTGCCACTGAAGCGAGAATGATAGGAGAATTTTTAGAATAAACCATGGAATGTTTTCATGCTATTTCTGTGGAGGGTGATAAAGCAGTACTGCTCTGGAGCTAAGCCCTGTGAAGATCACAAAAAAGACTAGATATTGGCTCTAGTTCTCCTTTCATACTTGAGCTGTGCAAATATTTGGAAAACTGTTTTAGCTCACTTTCTCAGGACTTAGCCCGCATAAATAGAAACCCTGCTTCTACAGAAGCAGCATAACAGTCAGGGTTCTGGCACAGAGGGTTTGCTAAGAGGAGCAAAGAAACTCAGCTTGCACTCCATATCCCAGAATGAATTACCTGATCTTGGGCAGTCCTGTGTAACTTTAAAGACGCTCATGGGACCAAGGGGAAGAACAGTAAAGTTGACTTCATCAACACAATGAGATGAGCACCCTCCTGAATATCTAACCAACTGGATTCATATTACTGACAAATAAAACATTTTCTCTTGAATGCAAAGCATAATTATATTTCCAATAACCTAAGCATTATAATGCTTATAAATTAATGCTTATAAAATTATAATTCTATATGTAATGCAATAGTTAAAGTATTACTGCCCTAAATGAATGGAAATGGCCTCAAGTTGCACTGAGGAGGTTTAGACCAGATATTAGGAAAATTCATTTTCACAGAAAGGGGTGTCAAGCATTGGAAAACACTGCCCAGGGAAGTGGTGGAGTCATCATGCCCGGAAGTGTCAAAAAATGCATGGACATTGAGGACATGATTTGATGATAAAGATGGGGTGGTGCTGGCTTAGCAGTTGGACTTGAGGAACTTAAAGGTCTTTTCCAATCCTAATGATTCTATGTTTCTATGAATACCTATTTTCTTCTTATTCCTAGAAGAAAATTTATTCAATGATTTATGGTTTGATTCCTGAAGGAATTCAAGGGCTGATAGTTACAGACCATTTGTAATATTCTGAAATACGAAAAACAAACAGTGAGAAACCATAAATTACCATTTCCTACCATGAAAACACTTTGAAAATCTGAGACAGAAGAGAATTGTGAAGAATGGGTTTTCTCTTATAATAATTAACACTCATGAGTTAACCCTTTAAAATCTCTAAAATAAGAAGAATTTCTACAATTTTTCTTGGGAAGTTATTCTATAGTGTACCTCAGGGATAGTAACTTAAAAAGAAGCAGAACAAAAAAAACCCAGAAGATTAGATGCTGAAACTTGCACTTTGATGAAAAAACAAGGAAAGGAAATATAAAGAAACCAATTTAATCTCATAGTAGAACTGGTAATGCTTAGAAGTTATGACTAAAATGTCTATTTTTCACTGTATTAAAACCCACCAGTTGGTTCAATCTAGAAAGCCTTCATTTCTGCTTCAGCTCTTGGAATAAAAAAGTATCTGTGTACATGAATCCATCCATGGTTGTTTGTGAGTGTTTATCAAAAAAAGTCAGGTGAGGTGAAAAAAAAAAATTATTTACAAAACTCATCAATTTTTTTGTTGAAATGGCAAAAATTCTACCATGCCGCATAAAAGGATTTAATGGACAGCCTAGAAAACTTGATTAAATTGCCCTTTCCAGCTTCCTCTGGTTCTGCAAACACTTGCCTTACATATGGGAACTATCAGTGAATTCAATGGGATGACTAATTTAGAAGACCCGAATATACACAAAATTACTCTATAAAATCACATCACCAAGTTATCCCAAAATTAACCGATCACAACAAATATCACAGCTTAACAAACCTGACTACTACAAAGGAATAAGGCAATTTTAAGTTTGGAATCTACACATGGAAACCATCAAATCCATCTTTGATAGGTTGGAGTAAGCGTGTGTAATCATCTCAGTTACAGTTCTCCTTTATTTTGTCCATCCACACATTTAAACATTTTCCATACAGTGCATTTAACAGATTATTTTCTATATTGGCAATTTGTGGCCTTGATAATGTCTTTCTCACTGTAGTCTAACAGAGAATAAAAAATTTGATCATGTGAAATACAAATCAGGTATAAAAAAAGAGACTGTTTCACATACCTGTGTTTGGGAATTGGGTACCAACTTGTACATATTCTGGAGCTGCCCATTTATTTTTTTACCTGTTTTGACAGAAAGATAAATAAATACACATAATTATTTTTTTGTTTTGTCCAAAGCAAAGCAAACCAAGTTTATCCACCTTTTTTTGCCAGCTAGGGAAGTTAGGAGGCTTAAATAAAAGCCTGTATAAAAACACATAATAGAAAAATTTTTTTGTCCCCTGCCTCCAGATCCATTAATAGATCTGCAAGGCCTTCTCTTCACATTTTGACCACAAGGAAATGAAATGTACTCTTCTTGTTTTGTTTATGGTTTTGTTTATCTCAATCTATGAACAAAGTAACCCACAGATTTAAACTCTGAATTTTTTCTCTTAGGTTTTCCTCTGAGCTTCTAAGCAGTAAAAGTTTCCTGTGATGCAGCTGTTAAGTAAGTCAAGAAACAGTTCTGTTCAGCACCTATTCTATCCTAGCATGATGCTTCAAACCTTCTCTGTATCTTCCACCTACCTACACTTTCCTGCTGCCTTTGCAATGGTGGGTGTGCGAACAAGAGTAAAGCTAAATGTCATATTTTTTCAAATTCCATCCAAAACAGATGAGAAATAGAAAAAAAAAAATCAACTCTAAAGAAGTATCAGTTGAGATATGTTTCAGTTAGGAAAAAATCTTTCAAAGGGCTTGATACTTCTACGGAAGAGGACTTACTATTGGCCTAAATTCAAGGGAAAACTGACAGAAGTTTCACACTGACTTCATGAGAAAATCATGGCAAGATGGTCAGTAACAAGCTACTTTCATCTCTTCTGAAAAAAAATCAGTTAAACAAATGCTGAACATTTGCCATGCCTTTCATGTTTCTCAAATTATGAATTAAAAGCAGATTCTCCTCCCAATCCCTCCCAACACATTTAATATATAACAAAAACTTGGCCTGTGGATTCAACAAATCCAGGAACATGCAAAAGAACTTTCAGTTTCTAGTAATTTATGGAAAAATTCAGTGGGAAAAAGAATATTTACGGTGAAGGATGTTTGGTTCAGGTTGAGATCTTTCCCCCACATGGGAAGAACTTTAGTTGACACAAGACAGGAAATTAGAACAGAAAAGAAGTGTCTGTTTGTGTTGATTGATAAACTATACAGGCATCTGGTTATACATTTATTATAAATATACACTCTCTGTTCACCGCCCACATTTTCTGTATCTAACTGCTATGCACCAAAAATACGAAAGGCTTGAATCTGAAAGTGGGGACAATTTTCCGATTAGAAGATACTTTATCAGTAGACCAGAATGTAGACATGCAGGGTAATCACGAGCTCCCTGGATTTAGTTGCTGCTGAATACACAAGTATACACAAGTGTATTCCACTGAATACCCAAGTCTACATTCTAGACAAAAGCAATCTTATGTAAATTGAATGTGAACTCTTGCAAGAAAGAATCTTTCAACCAAGGTCAGTGGGTCTCCATAAACTTAAAAGAATGATTCTCCTTGCCTATTAGAAATGTAAAATGTCTGTAAGAAATGCCATTTAGAAATATATTATATACAAAGAGAAAATTTAGTGATGCTCTTGGAGGTTTTCATCAGTCTTGAACACAGTAATAAACTATTAACATTTTGCACTCTTCATTCCTTCTTATTTTAAGTGCTGAATATTTCAGCACTTGCTCTATAGATGACTTTAAGATGTTTGAAATGCGATAAAAACCAGCCACTTGGTAAGACATCTTTAAGGCTGTAAAGTAGAGCTTTCTGTGAATCAGGTATGGGAAAAGGCTACCACCATTATCCTCTTTAAGATCATGGAATAGAAATTGAATTATTCTGGATTGCTAAAACAACTCTATGGACGCTTGGCAGGTGCTTCAAAGTTAAAGCTTTGTACTTTATAGTGAAGGCCAGTAAAGCTCTTCATTAGGGAGTATGAAGGTTTTTTCAGTGTCACAAGCCACCATACTGCTCCCCTCCCTTAAGCTCTGTAACTCACCTACTAGTCAAAACTGAAGGCCAAATTAAATTTTGGTTTGAAATCTCATATGAATAAGGCTCTCTAATGAGAATTCCCATTCTTTACGTTTTGATTCAAGCTAAAAATACTAATCATAGGATTTTGCAGCATCTTCTGACCAACGTGATGTTCAGAAATATCTTTATGCAAATATCTGAGGAAATTAAATCAAATTGGATAATCTCTGTTGAGTCCTCTCTTCCTTTCAATAAAAGGAGGAAAACTCTGCTGATGCCTATTTCCTCTACTGGTACAAGTGATTCTTTCAGCAGTACCTGTTTTTACAAGGGTTAATTTGACATCACTTTTCCTACACTGTCTTGGGACTTTGGAGCAGAACCTTACAATACAACTGACAGGCAGACAGAGATGTAATACACTGCCTCCATGAAAACACAAACAAAAGCATACACGACACTTCAGCTTCAATTTAAATGCAGGTATAAAAGAAGATTCCAACAATGCTAATAATTTCCATCACTCATATTAGTTGATGGAAGAAATTAAATGGATTAGTTGGATGATGGTTGATGGATTAGTTCATTAGTTGATCATCTTATTATTCCTGGCCTAAGGAAAAAGCTTAGAATCCAGTCAGAAGTAAAAATATACATACTTAACCCTTAATGTGCACTTGTACTAAACACCGTTAGAGTTCTACCAACTTGCAGTAGATCGTCTATTTGCAATGACAAGAGAACAACTTTCAGAAGACCAGGTGGCAGTTTTTCAAAACCAAAATATTTCTGGTTTCAGCAATTCCTGGAAGAATTTTTTAGGAGCATAATGGATGGCATTTAAACAATAAAAACCTGATCGGTAGCTTACTCTAAGTAATACCATAATAGAGGAAAAAATACAGTCAAAATCAGCAGCTATTTGATTAACTATTGTCAAATACTTACTAGAGAGAACTGTCTTATGATTCAAAGTCTTGCTCCAAATACTATCTTCTACATTGTCTTTAACTCCAAATTCGTAAGGTGTGTTTGGCTTCAGGTTGTCAATCACTGTCTCTGTAGCCGGGCAGAGCTGAAACACCCATTTCTTGTCTTTACCTTTTTCTCTGTAGCGAACTGTATAGAACCTGCTCAGGTAAAAAAAAAATAGATCTACACAAAGGAACTCATGACAACCATTTTTGTGATGAAGAAATATTATTATTATTATTA